>OMLF01012746.1:40305-50348 GCA_900302615.1 Holocentrus rufus | reverse complement strand
GGGGGTTTACGCTCCGCTGTGAAAACTTGCACTTTTGTTCTTACTATGCTATCACTTTCTCTCTCCCCGCCTACAGCGCCCACAGCTGAACAGTTCATGCAGCTTCTCTTGGGGGGGCTTGTCAAAAGGCATCTTGGGAAATATAGGAAATCACAGTTAAAGTAGTCAACCATCAACTGTTAAAAATGACAAGCACTTTGAGGAAAATACAAATTACAGCCTTGTTTCTGCCAAGCCCCGCCCCCTTTAGGCAATGTTTTTGTGATAGCACATGCCGCTTTCAGCCAATCAGCATGGAGAGCTGATCAGCAATGTCTTGTCCCATGATCAACCTCCCCGCCAGGTGTTTGGAAACTACAGCCCTGTTTGTGTTAATTGTCACGCCCCCTTGAGGCCAACCTTCCCACCATGCTTTGTGCAGGTCAAGTCCATTGAATGTACTGAACACAAACTTTGTGTAGCCCCTCCACCCTCGCACCCCATCATAGGCTGTTGATTCCTAATGAGTCCCATCTCCTTCGAAACCGACTGAGCTGTGAGGTGTTGCAGACAGACTTGTCCAGGCCAATGCCGTCAATTGTCGTCATAAAAGTAGTTTCCCACTGCTGTTTTACCAAAATAAAATACACAGTACAGACATGATATTTAAGTGGCGTGTTATTGTATGGCATGAACCAAAATACGACTACACGGTAAACTAAACAAATAGGTAGTATGACAGTTTGATATTATGATAAAAATGCAAGAAACTACATCTTTATTTTAGTAAACCAGAGGTGGAAAAACATCCTAACTACCGGTGCAATTTCTGAAAACCACTATTGGGTAGTAGTGTAATTAAAGAAGTAGTTTAACTACATTTTGCAGTAGCTTGCTGCAGTTCAACTACATTCATATTTGCACTATTATTAGCTACTGTAACTGACTCCCTTTTGACCAGACACACCAATTTTTTTCTTTCACTCTGACCTCTTTGAAGGCATGCTCGTCAGGCAGCAACCACCACACACCTGACCTTTGTCTAGTGCATGTGCAAAGGGCTCAGAGCTCACACAGCCACAGCATGCGGGCACTTTTTGCAATAAACTCAGTTGAGTGGAATTTTTTTGCTTGCATGTGACTTTTTTGTATTATATTTAGTTGTACTTTCATATCACATGTACATTGTCAATTTGTTCTTTTTTTTTTTACAAAGTAGTTTGAATGACTTTTTCTAAGTAGCTTTGGTTAATCAAACTAAATTTCTCCTTAGGGTAGCTTTGCTGTAGTTCAAAGTAGCTTCCTTAACCCTGTTGAAAACTCACAGGGCAGGAGATAACAGCACACAGGGATGTGGTGTTGAATAGTTTGATAGAGCCAGTTGGAGTGTCTCTATTTTTCAGTCAAAATGAATGTAGCTTTCCATGCGACTCAACTACAGCATAAAAACCAAAGCAAGCCAAGCAAAAACCACAGGGCTGCATGTCAGCTAAATGACACGCAGCACTCGCAGGGTTCAGGTGTGATAAGACAGGCCTTGGGATATTAAGCCCTGTTATTCTTGCTCTGTTGCTGAATTTCTCCCAAACAGTCTGGTTAAGCACTTTGTACAGATCTGAATTAAGATACTGACAATAACAATATACTGAAAAATGTCACTTTCCCCTGTGCAACAGCCTAGATTAAAAATAGGCTTTGTCTTGTGGCTGTTCACACAGAAAATTCATTCACACATCGGCTTTTTCTGTCCCACAACTGTGAACATGCATCTCAGTGGTTGTCACACCCTCCCAACAATAAGACAGCAGCATTTCCTTCATTTTTGTATTGGGAGGAACTCAGGTCAGCGGATGTTTATACAGCAAAAAAACATATGAACACATCTATGCTCTGATGGGAAGTCAGTGCACCGTGTCACTCAGTTGTGTAAATTTAAAAGTTTCCGAGCTTGTCAGCAGCTGCCCCTGGCCTCCGCCTCTCCTTTATTTCAACGATGAGTGGAGTTTTCCCTTCGATCACAGAAAAAGACGCACGGTGCCGTTCCTCTGGTCTAATAATGTACAGCTCTTTATTTAATAAAACCAGTTTATATACATTTCAAGTGAGATACAGTCGCACGTTGACCCCTCTGCTGACTCCGTTCACACCCAGTCCAGTCCTCCACAGCAGACGTGGGTCTCTTGAAAAATCACATGATGCAAAAACAAAAAAAGCTCAACAAATTAAAAGACATCCAGCAAACCAAACACAAATTAACAATGATATTACACTTTCATTTTCAGATATTTGAATTTTAATGTGTCCCGATATGTGTTTTGTGATAGAGGGGTTTATCATGTAATAGTAGGGCTGGGTAGTGTCAATTCATATATGGGCCAGCCTTTACTGTAACAGCAACTTAGTTTGTCTTTCTCATTTTAGAAGTGCCATTAAGACAAATACACACATATAAAACACAACAATTCAACAGCATGAGCAACTGTTTACCGCTGGTCACTGTATTCCCACGTACAACAACTCTGAGAAGGATAACAGGGTTAACTAAAACTGCAAGCCATGACTTTGTATGTACATTGACGTGAGGCACAAATCAAAGGCCTGTGTGCAAAAAGCTTTATTGCAGTTCTGCGGTGTTTTACCACACTGGGGGAGTGGGAGGGAGGAGTGCATCCAGGAAAGTGATCACAAAGTCTGCTGCACGGGTTTGAGGTGACGCAGACACTCAAATAAAGACAGGAGTTTTAGATTGTATGTTAGCAGCCAAATTCCCAAACCAAACATGCTTTAAATGCTTGGAAGGGGCTTTATATTAGGATTTATTTATATGTTCATGAACATTTATTGGGGATCTAGCCATTTAAAGGATAGCTCTTTGTAACAGCATCTGCTCTTTGTAACAGCATCTTATTGCTGTGCCTTAATTTTTAAAACTACATTTTGAGACATTTTGGTCTTTGATTCTCGTCTGTTACGTGAGCTGAAGGCATTTCAAACAGTACAGTGCAGCCCCCTTCAGTTTTTCACAGAGGAGAGAAGATGACAAAGTGGAGATGTCACCAAAAGTACCGTGAAGATGGAGGCCGCAAAAGGCAAGAGTAGCAATAACCCTTCATTTCACTTGGAACGTGGGGGGGAGAAAACGAGGCCCCGTTTCAGACCAGCCGTGCTTTTGACAAGACATTAAATAAACAAAGGTGAGATTGTCTCCTATTAAAAAAAAATTGCACTCACAACACGACATCTAGAAACGTTAAAACGCTACAAAGTGAAGAGCTGAAATGTCCCCGACGCGGCGGGGCAGCGGGGGGATGTCGTCGTCTGATGTACCGTGTTGGTGCCGTGTCACACAGCAGCACACACGCATTACTGCACAATCTCATTATCTAGTCCGGTTTGCTTTGACACAGATACGCTGTAAAAATCACACCATTTACAGGCAGCTTATGCCCTCTTTTTCAAGAGGGTTCCAACATTTCATTAAAGTAACATTGTGTCGCTTTCAAAGACACTATGAAACTTTTTTTGTTAATTATTATTTTCCAGGCGGCTGCCTAAAAACGTACGTGCATTTCTGCTGAATCTTCATGGATCCCCTCGGCCCTCTTCAAGTGACTGAGGTTTTATTTATCCCATAACTAGCAGCCCGAGGCTCATCCTTGTGGAAATTTTAATTCATGGAATGATACGGAATTTAAAAAAAAACAACAAAAAAAACCCCAACAAAACATACAAATTGAAAAGCACTCTGAGGTCACAACAGGCAAATCAATTTTAACATACCTGATGGAATGACAAAACCTTGCAGTGAAGGAAAAGGGTAGAGAAATAAAAAGAGAGCGATGTTACAGTTACACTTGTCATTTCAACATGCTGCCTGAGCTCTGACTCTAAAGATGTGATTTTAAGAAATCACTCTGCTTTATGTCCACACCTGAGATTGGCTCTTATGCCTCCTTTTCGCTGCTTTTATGCTCATTGTAGCTGCACTGCATACACACTATTCAGAATTCACAAAGCAAACCCAGTCTGGTTTTCAAGGTCTGATAAAGTAAGTGCAATATGCGCAACCAGGGTTTATGAAGAAAGAGGTTAGACTGGTATATCTAGCTGATTTTGGTCTTTTGTTAAAAAAAAAAAACGGGCCAATCAGTGTGATCTACCTCTGATACGACTGGTATGATGCAGCTGGTTTGATTTCATATTGATTGTATGATTAGTCAGTTCTACACTGGGTGTCTACAGGAAGCCATGTGACAATTTGATCACAGTCTTTTCATTCTCAGCCTGGGTTTCAGTGGAGAGCTTTAGTATCCCGACATGGTCTCACCTCGAGGAATATATATTGAGGGTTTTGTTTGGGATGGAAATGTGAAGATGCTAAATTTAAGTGCAAGCTGTTGGCTGTTGGTCAATCCAAAAAACTTTTCATCAGTCAGGAACTGAAACGACAAGTGAAACTGTAGGGAAGAGAAGGAAAGAGAAACGGAGGATCCAGTTAGATGACTGGTGTCTGTGTGATTTCCAGTGGTCTGTGGAGACCATGAATGAGCCTGCAGGGTCTGGGAGTGTGGGGTACATTCTTCAGCCTCTGCCAGCTACAGTCTCTGGTCCACAACATGAGTCTCTGAACAGAGGAGGGGGGGCGGATGCTGATGGTGCTGGAAGTTACATAAGGCCTCATATTCCTTTCCCTCTGCCCCCGCCTCCTCGCCATTTACAGACAGACCCCCTCCAAGGTCTTGGCTCTGCTCGTATCAGTTACCACAGCGGTTGGGTGTACTGGACTCAGGTCTAACCCAGAGCCACATTTGTCCCAGGATGAACAAAGACCTCTCAATCGGGTCTCGGTCCGTTGTGGTGGGGTAAGCCTCGTGGTAAGAGTCCGGTTCTTCGTGGAGGCTGGAGGGGAGCTGGGTCGGCGCTGGAACTGGTAGAGTCTGTCGGTATGGTGATGGTTTTGGTGAATGTTCTGGTCTCAGCTCAGCGCTTTAGCACCGGGCTGCCTCGTTCCTGGTCCTTCTGTAAGGCCTGCAGAACCTGAGCAGATGTGGGCCAATATGAGCTGACAGATGTGCCATCATGTTTGTATGGATTTCAAATACACATGATACATTGTGTAAATAAGACAGCTTCAGAGTTGCTGTAAGGTTTATTTTTTCACTTTGCAGAGCTAGGCTAATGACTCCTGTAGACTTCAAGTCTTTATGCTAAGCTAACACAAAATGCTACACATAGGAACCGAATGTGCAGAGGTGAAATGGTATTGAACATCTTGTCTCAGTCTGGATAAGTCAAAAGTTAAAATGCCAAAGAAGTAAACTGCACTTCGGTGGTTGGCCTGTGAGGTTACCTGTGCCCACTTCCTGTTGCGGCTGGTCATGTGTATGGCGGCGATGTGCTGGAAGAGCTGCTCTGCGGGCACGAGGTCGGGCAGGCGGGTCAGGAACTGGGCCATGTGGATGAAGTCCATGCGGGTCAACACCTCCTGGTAGAGCCGCAGCAGGCCCAGCGCCGTGCGGAACAAGAACTCCTCGCCGTCTCGGCAAAACACGTCCCAGACCCGACACGCCAGGTCCAACGGCAAGGACTTGCTGTACAGTGTAAAGATCCTGAGACGGAGGGGGAGGGAGGGAGAGAAACGGAGAGTTTTGTGAGGATACAGGAACAGAAACACGATGCACAATAGAGACAATAATTTACAGGTGGACATAAAGACATGAATCACTGTTTGTTTTCGGTTCTGACCGGACCCTCTGCGCTCTGCCATAGCTATAAAATATCCTAATCACTGTATTTCATTAGTACACTTTAATGGTTTGACAGCATCAACAGACCTTTTCCACAGCAGTCCCTTTGAGATGGTAAACACAGGTGTTACTAATGACACTAATGAAGGTTCTGTTCCATTTAACAGAGCCAGGGTCCTGCTATTGTTCATGCTGGCTCACTGCAAAGACTCTGCTGCACTTAAATGGAACAGAACCTTCATTAATGTCATTAGTAACACCTGTGTTTACCTGCTATTTCATGTGTAAATAACTTTTGCGAAAAATGGTCTGTTCGATACATGTTTCTACTGAAACAGTTTATTAAGATGACTAAAATACACACACACATTATCAGGCATGTGTAAAGTGTTTTACAAAGTGTTTGCAGGTTGAGACCCCTGACATATACCACTTCCTACACACACACAAACACCCATACACACAAAACATCCATCCTGTTTTCTCAGAAACACTTTTGACACTCGGACCTGAAACTGTGACAAGCAAAATCAGACTAATATGTTGCAAAGATGGTGGGAGTGAACAGGAAATTACAATTTCTGGTATTTTGTCTCCACAGAAATATTATTTTAGGTAAAAAAAAAAATGGCACAAGTGCTTAAAGTGCAGATCATTGGGTTTAATTTTAGGATATTTTCAGGTATTTCAAATGTAACAGGTATTTCAAATATCACTGTCCACATGGTGCTGAATATTTTAATAACAAAATGTAAACATGTAATAGCAGAATGAGAAACTAAGGATTAAAGCAGGAGGAAAAGTGAAGCTGAGAGAAAGGGGAAATGAGAGAGAATATTAAAAGGGAGAGGAAAAGCACCAGACTCACCAGTCAATTAAATAAATATCGGGGGTCAAGTTGTTTTTCTTGAAATGTGCAAAGAGCTTTGGTAGGTTTTCTTCAAAGAACACTTCAAACGCCGCAAAGTAAGTCAACATCTGAGGAGAGGGCAGAGAGTGGTCTCAGACAGAAACAAATCATACATGAATCGCTGATCTGTTCAATATGCAGTGTGGTGAGTCATCCACAGCAAGGGGATAACAGTGTGTAAACCAAAGTGTTTGTCAGAGGACTGTATGGAAACAGCTTGAGATGTGACAAAGTTTGGTCAAGAATGTGGCTGCCTTTGTGTTTACAACACAAAGTGGCTGTGAATACTGTGGTTTACAAATGTTTTCAGACAGCAGAGACAATTAGGTTTTAATTAAGACTTTGACAATATTGAATATTACCACATCCAGTTTCAGTGTGTGTTGATTTTATGGCATCAAAATGCCCTGAAAGATAGTGCAAAGTTTCAAAATGTACAATTGTCTATTGCCTAAAATTTTCCAGCTCGTTTATGAGCACCTGTGACGAGGAAGCCAACTGGGTGAGCTGTTACTGTGTTCAGCAGAGCGGATGGCTTGTACAAAAACAAAGTAACTGCTTTACCTGAACCATCACAAGTGCTGTCTAAAAAGGCCAATGCCAAAATGTAGGTGACAATGTGTATTTATGGGCTGTGTGTGTGTGTGTGTGTGTGTGTCTGCGCGCGCATACTGACAAGGCTGTGGTCGACTCTAAAGAAGGCCATCTGACAGGGCTTGTTGAGCAGGTTGGCAAAAGCTATGAAGGCATCGGCCGTGTCCAGGTTTAAGATCAGCACCGCCGCGATGAATGACATTCCCTGCACCTGCAAACACACACACACACACACACACACACACACACACACACACACACACATACATACACAAGTGGAGAATAGCGTAAATGTTATCTATGCTCGATATAGATCTATTTCAATCTCAAAGTGTGACATGTTGGCGTTGGCGGGTGTTAACCTCACTTAACTACGATTACAAATGCCTCCGCCTCAGAAAAGCAGTTTGGACAGTTTTTAACACCTCATATTTTTGGTCACTTACACAGAAGAGGAAAATGAAATGCTGACGCAGACGGTTGCAAAAACCCCTTATGTGCAAACAAAGTGCAGAGGTGCATGCATACATTTGTGTGTGTATACTTATACATATATAAACTAGTGGGTTGGGGTCAGTGCAGGAAGTCAACAGTCATTTCTTTACAAGTAAACCGCATGAGACTGTGGTGAGGAGCACCGAGGCAAACCACAGCATCTTTAAGCTCGGCGTCACTCTTCAAAATTGAAAACAACTTGCCAACAAGAAGTCGCTTTTAATATGCGACTGTCTTAAATCACACCGACCGATCACGCTGAGGAAGAGTTGTAAATAAACTTTAGTTCATATTTAAAATGCAGCCAAGAGTCAGGATGTGTTTCTTTGTGTTTATAATTAGCACAGATGTGATGAGCGAGGCCAGGCCGGGTGAGGCGAGGCAGGAGGAGCACCACCAGCTTTTCCCCTTGAAGAGGACGACTGGCAGGAGGGATGGAGGGAGAGATGCTGTGGTTTGTGAACGTGTAAATCCCACCCACTGACTGCAGAGCGATGCCTTCCATAGCACAGGGATTAAAGGAAATGCGGAAGATACGCAGACACTACTTTCCCACACAGCGCTGCATGTGTCACTGGGTTCTGAAAGTCTGCGGAACCTAAAATGCTAAATCGTCTTCTTTCCATTCAGCTGGCTTGAAGTGAACAGATGTACTTCATGAACACAGAAACATCAGTATGAGCATGTGGTGTGTGAGCAAGATGACTTTTCTTCAAAGTGCTGATACAAAGTGGATAGAAAAACTATCATGACTGACGACATGTTAAATATGCCACAGTGGCATCTAATGCTGTGCTGTGGGTCAGTCACATGGAAGAATTAGGCCGTGACACTATCAGCAAAGACACTGTGTGTGTGTGTGTGTGTGTGTGTGTGTGTGTGTGTGTGTGTGTGTGTGAAGACTTACGTAACCGACATCTGGTCGGTAACAAGTGTACGCTCCCAGGATGCTGTGCAGCACGTCGTAGTAGGGCCCACCCTGATGATACACCCAGAATAAATTAGAGAATGGAACACACACACACACACACACACACACACACACCAATACCCACAAACTCCAGTGCAGTGTAAGCCTGTATGATTCTAACGTGGGCCTGAGTGATGTAACCATGACCTGTGCGGAAAGTTTAATATGTGGGCTGTTTCTTATTGACGGAGGATTAGCTTCTTTTTCCATTCAAGTTCTGTATGTATCCAAGTATATGTATTGCATGGTAGCAGCAAATAGTAACAAGACAGAGGAAAGTAACAAGAAAATACACTGAAAAATAGACTATAAACTGAAAAAGAGAATATAAAAATTATATGTTCAATGAGGCTTGCTATTTGGTTTCTCATTTATTTATCTGCAAGGTTATGCAATAAACAGCATTGATTGTAAAGGTCAGTTCATCGTCTGGTGATTTGTGAAAGCCGGATGGACATCAGGCTGTCAATGTCACCAACATTCCATTATTGCTCCATTTTGATTTTGGAAACTGTCGTGTGTAAGTATGAACATGCAAGTGATTACATAACACATCACTGAAGTCCAGTCATGTGCTCTCACTTTTTTTTTTTTTTTTAAATCCCATCCTTATAATCTGCCTGGTGTATGTCATATAGGCAGGGATACACTGTAATCTTATTTATTAAGCACTGCTGTTGATTAGGCTAATGTTATATAATGCTTTACTGTTGCCATGACAACAGAGGCAGCAATGGGGTCAAAGTCCAACACTGTTGAAGTCTTAGTGATGACAGGGACAATCATCCCAACGATGACAACAATAACATTGCTTAAAGGATAAACCAAATGCCGCTGCTATTAACCATAAAATGAGATCACAGCTGGTGGCAGCCAGAACAAATCAACAGACTATAGACTGACCTTAAAGGAATACTCCAACATTTTGGGCAAAATACCCTTTTTCTGACTTACCCAGACTGAGACAAAATGTTCGATATCATTTTTACCTCTGTACATCCACTGGTAGATTTCTAAGGGTTAGCATTTCATGTTAGCTTAGCATAAGACTTGAGGTCTACGGGAGTCATTAGCCTAGCTCTGTCAAAGTGAAAAAATAAACCTTCATTTATGTCAACATTCTGGGTTCAAAATACTTTCTTTTTCGCTGTAAATAATTTTACTTACATTTGTTTATAAATATTTTTTCCATTCACTTCTAACAATTCCATACTACATTTCCCCTTGCTGCTCTTCTTTTTCTTTCTATTTCTGTATATTACTTAGATGACTTGCATTTGGACAACATCTAGTTCGCTGGCTTGCCTGTCTGCGCAGAGAACAGCTGCCCGGACGCCCCCTGAATCCA
>OMLF01012746.1:9789-39959 GCA_900302615.1 Holocentrus rufus | reverse complement strand
CATTCTGGGTTCAAAATACTTTCTTTTTCGCTGTAAATAATTTTATTTACATTTGTTTATAAATATTTTTTCCATTCATTTCATTTGCTGTAAATAATTTTATTTACATTTGTTTATAAATATTTTTTCCATTCATTTCATTTGCTGTAAATAATTTTATTTACATTTGTTTATAAATATTTTTTCCATTCACTTCTAACAATTCCATACTACATTTCCCCTTGCTGCTCTTCTTTTTCTTTCTATTTCTGTATATTACTTAGATGACTTGCATTTGGACAACATCTAGTTCGCTGGCTTGCCTGTCTGCGCAGAGAACAGCTGCCCGGACGCCCCCTGAATCCATGGCTTGAATCGGGTTGTGGTTTGTGGGTTGCCAGGTTGCGGTCACAGCAATGTAAGTGTGTGGACTGTGTATGTAGATTGTGTTTTATAGGCAATCTGGCAACTTGGATAATGGCAGACAAACATGCAAAACCTAGGGATCTGTGTGTGACTGTTTCTCTCAGGACGCTCCTGTAATTTGCACGGCTCTTCAATTTAACTGTGAAACATAAGGGTGCCAGGAGATGGTGTTGAAACTCAGGAAAAACAGGGGTGTTGACAAGTATGGGTACTCCATCCCTCTCGTGTTCATCTAACCTTAAACCCTCGCGCTGTCGTTTTTCTTTTTCCTCTCCTTGGCAGATGCTATTTGACTGATACTACACCTGCTGTACTGGAGGGGAATGTAGCAAACGCAGCATAGGCCTGGTGGTTATGCCTACCATTAATGTTATGTTTTTTTTTTGTTTTGTTTTTTTTTTCTAGCTATAAAGGTTAAAAATACAGGAGATTTACGAGAAAATATTTAAACGGGATGACAACAGGAGAGTAGGTTAAGATACGAAGGAATCCCAGGAAAAATGGGAGGGTTGACAGGTATTTAAACCTTACAGCAACTCAGCTTCTGCTGTATTTACACAATGAATTGTGTGTTACATGGTAATGAAATACATGTACTGGAATTTTTTTTTTTAAACGAGTCATTTTGGAAGTTAGATGGTAGGAGCTATCACTGATGAACACAGATGTTCAGTGGTTATAGTTCTTATCATCTAACTTCTCCTAAAACGACCCTTGTTGAGTCCTAAGTCATGTATTTCATCTACACAATACATTATGTAGATAAGACAGCTTTGGAGTTGCTATAAGGTTTATTTTTTCACTTTGACAGAGCTAGGCTAATGACTCCTATAGACTTCAAGTCTTTAAGCTAAGTTAACATGAAATGCTAACCATTAGAAAAGTACCAGTGGACGTACAGAGGTGAAAATGGTATCAAACATCTTGTCTCAGTCTGGGTAAGTCAGAAAAACTGTATTTTGCCCAAAATGTTGGAGTGTTCCCTTAAGGTCAGTTTACAGTCTGTTGATTTGTTCTGGCTGCCACCAGCTGTGATCTCATTTTATGGTAAATCGCAATAGCATTGGGTTTATCCTTTAAGCAATGTTATTGTTGTCATCTTTTGATGATCGCTGTCTCAGTAGACAGTCAGATGGAAACACTGCCTGTGGCCTGATGGAGGAGCAAACTGTTGATGGTGGCTGAGCTTCTCCCACTGACCTGCTGGAAGATGCAGAGTTGGGGGAAGGTCCTAGAGATGTCCAGTTTGATCAGCTCCAGGCTCGACTCCCGGTCCGACAGGCCAGCATCTGCCCCACAGGATAGAGAGAAAAACAGAATGACAGGACAGATCTATGAAAAGCACAACAAAAACAAAAGAATGCCTTTCAAACATTTACCATCTGATGCCTGGATGGTGAATGTCAGCATGCTTGAAAACATACTGAAAGACACACTGGAAATCTAAACAATATTTCCTCTGTATTCATTTAGCAGTGGTGCACCATCACATCAAAGGAAATGTGAAAAAACTTAAATTAACATAGTAAAATAGTCTTACTATTATCTAAGTTGAAATAAATTAAATCAAATTGTTTTAGAAGTATTGATTATATTGATTATAGTAGAAATAAAAACAGTTTTGTTTTGTTTTTTTTTACCCCAGAACCACCATTTGAAACATAACTATGACCCAAACATCGAATGATGTGGGAGAATTATCTCCCAAAGCACCACGGCTGCAAAAAAATTACCGAGGAAACGCTGATCTAAGTAACATCAAAATGCACTTTAAGAGTAAGTCACACTAAAACAATGAATTAGTAACTGGTATTTAGTAGGATGCAGTTATGAAACATGACAAGGACAGTCATAATGTCATTGGAGCACTCATGTGTTGGTGCCATATTTATCGGACTATAAACCTGTCCCAACTTGCCCTTCACTGGTTAAAAATGAGCAGCCAGTGGAGATGCAGCTGCATTCAAGGACAACTGTCCTGAGACATGTCATTTGGTATAGGGGAGGAAAAAAAAAAACACCATCCTTTTTCCTCTCACCAGCTCTGCCAACCCCCGCACACCTTCCTCTCCCACGCTCTTCACACCCACTTTCATGTTACATTTTTCACAGTCTCACGCTGTAATTTCTGTTTGCCTGCAGTCAGACCCGTCTCTACCTTCAGTTTCCATCTCTGAGGCAGGTGCTGGCATGGTCTTCCACTTCTCTTTAGCCCGGGCCAGGCAGATGTTATACAGCTCTGCAGGGACACATAACGGTGATGCAGAGGAGTCAATATGAGAGAAGGGAGAAGCACAGAGGCTAACAAGAGAGGGTAAAGAAAACGATGATGTGGCATAAACAACCTATAAGAACCACTTGTGATTAAAGGATCCAGTCTTTTATACTACCCTCTATTGCAGTACCACTAATACTGACAAAAAATCAAAGTCACCCTCCATTACAGCACATATTCATTATGTTAGAATACATTGACTCCAATCTGCTGAGTTCCTGGCCTCTGTTTTGACCTGTGGCTGCCCTCTAGTGTCCAGATGCTGCATCTACATCACAGGTCACTGCAGTCTGAGCCCTGACCTCCAATTCACACCAACAGATTAATATTCATTTCCGAGGAAGGCTACTGAAGGCCAGGCTGAACAGACTTTTTAAACTTGCTGTGAGCTGAGTTGGGCAGTGTTCAATGTGGAGACACGTTCCGGGCATCAGCGGGCACATTTGTATTTCTTGAGTCGTTTATGTGAGTCAGAAAAAACATCACTCAGGCTGAATCTGTTTGCATTTCATTAAGCGTACTGAAAGACAAAACTTAAAGCAGCACAGGGCATATGAGACCATTTATTTTTATTTTGGATGGATTCTGTTGGAGAATAACTTTGAAAACATGGGTTCATCTCTTCCTTCACTAATGACAGCAGGATGTATATCAATAATTAACCTGTATATCAACAACTGTAAGAAATAAACATAGAATGCTACGTGGATGCACCTCATTATTATTAGTAGTAGAAGTAGGACTGGAAAAAAACGCAGTAACCAGAGCAGCAGTACTAGAGGTAAAAGTAGTACTAGTGATTGCAATTTTACTACCAGAGGTGGTAATAGTAGCAGTACTTGTAACAGTGGTAGTAGAAGCACAATACACTGCTAGTTCACCTAATTAAAGAAATTAAATTAATTAAGGGAATACTGTCATTGGATGAACACTTTAAAGGGGACTGAGCTGCGTGTGTGCGTGTGTGTGTGTGTGTGTGTGTGTGTGTGTGTAGAATGCTCGTGTAAGGGAATGTGTTCCATTTAAAAGGCTGTGTGGTATAGTGCAGTGTGGGCCAGCTCAGCAGTTAGCTAGCTTGTGAGCTGAGTGCTTATCTGCAAGTAGCCCTGAGGGTATTGAGGAGCTCACACACACACACACACACATACACACACACGCACACACGCACCAACAGTTTGTGTCACTAGGGATTCAAAGTTAGTTTCCTATCGAAAATGGAGCATGAATTAGCTGTGAGATGTGTGTGTGTGTGTCCTGAGTCAAAGAGCTCACTGACACACTCATTCCTTCTCGTACAGAGGAAGCACTGGACCATGCTCCTTTTTAATTGACACGCTCTCCTTATTAAATTACGACAACTGAGACAAACTGGTACCATTCCTCCTGTTCACCTCCTGTTTCCTGACACAAATCCAATCCAGTGTGTTTTCTGAGGATTGGACGTCACCGGACAAGACTGAAATCTACTTCATACATGAGGCTTCATTTTTCTCATGCTACCTGGCAACCACATCGAATGTTATCTTCAAAAATGATCAAAAGTGCAAACTGGCTGGTTAACACTGAAATTGCATGCAACACAGATTTGAGATGTTAGATATTTTGTGTTAGATATTTATTTCATTTTTTTTTTTACCAGCATTTGTATGCAAATGCTGGTATTAGCTGACTACCACTTTGACACTGAGGAATTATGTGCGACAACTCACTCTGATTCACTCACACACTCTTCCTGGCAGTGTTTGTGCTTGAGATGAAGAGAGGACTGTTGAGTGACGTTATGTGACACGTTGAATATTTTGTATTCCTTTTTTGTACATTTTGTCATATGCTCATGTTATGTTTTTTTTTTAGATCTACTTATGAGTTTATGACTCAAAATGATTTTACTTTTAGTGTTTTTTGTATTCATCTGTGGCATTGTTTATGTGCTAGCGTTGTGTGTGGACGTGTGTGTGTATGCATGTACACCATGTATTCCCCAAAAATCTGGAATATTACCAGCCATATTAGCCATAAATAAATGAATAAGTAAATAAATGAATAAATAAAAATAAAGAAAGAACTAACATGTTTGTGTGCCCTGATGAATGAACCAGCACAGTCTTATAATATAATATCTAAAATGTAGGCCACACCGGTGTCCTTTCACATCAGCTAGAACTGAACAAGAGCAGTCTGAGCATTAGAAGAGAAAGGAACACAGCCTCATTATCCAGCCCAGCCTAGAAAATAATCTCTGCTCTTATCCATGATGCTGCCAAAATGTTTCAGGACAACAACAGACTGCAGTCCTGCACAGTGACAATGACACATGACGGTCAATTCTGAACAGTACATGATGATCACACATTACAGCAAGAACAGTTATGGTGATTCATCTGTCTTGTGTCAATTGCACTAACTCTCACACACACACACACACACACACACAGTCAATGAAGGGCGTACCGTGGGTGATGTTGAGCTCGTTGCCTACAGCCAGGCTCCACACTTTGCCTCTGACACTGGGCGGGACGCCCTGCCACCACAGGTCTCTCACTCGGCGAGACGTACACCTGGAAGGGGGCGGGAAGACGGAAAGGTGGACAGAATGAAGTTTGGCACCACTTGTGACCATCTCAATGTTTTAAAACCTAAAACCTGGTTCGGTCTCAGAGAACCGGAACTTTTCAACCAACAGAGAACTAAAGTATTCGCCAAATTAAAACACAATTTTCAGTCCAACAAAAGGGGCTCTTTTAGGAAAAGATATAAATATAAATGTTGGTAAACCCACATGGTGCTCCAGTTCGGCAGGATCTCCTGGTTCCAGGTCTGGGCGGCCGTGCCGATGCTTTCCTCCAGCTTACACCGATCCTCCAGCTGCTTCTTCCTCTTCTGAGCGTCCTTCAACTCTGCGGGGTGGAGAGGTGGTGAGAGGGAGCAGAAAAAAAGAGAGGGAAGGGGAGAATGGGAAATTGGAGCGAAGTTTTAGGAAAGTTACAGTGTGGCACTGCAACAAAAGTTCAAGGTTGGACTGAGCTGGTGTGGGCTGGTCGAACAGATGATTTTGTAATGTGTGAGGGTTCAGAATTATCTTGTTTCATGAGCCCACATGGACCACTGTCAAGTCTTGATGTCCTCATAAAGCTGAGAGCGTTGGACTGCAAGAAGCTGCAGCAGAGTGGTGAACTGTGTCAGTGGGTGAGGATGTGAACAGTTATAAATGACGGGCAAATCACTTGGGAAGGGGGAAAACAGCTTTTGGATGGTTCGGTTCTCTGCTGCTTCTGTGTCTAATGACTTCAGAGCTGTCTTAGTTAAAATTACATGGAGTCGCGGAGCCATCGAGTCCACGTAATTTGACTCCGGCGGTGAGAGTCGGAGTCGTCTGTCGGAAAGCCAAAGATTTTGATTTGTCTTCACCTCGTGCCTCTCATGTTACGATGAGCTGTCAAATAAGCAGCCAGTGACCACGGATGAATTAGAAATCAGCTCAGTCCGGATCGTATGGCAGTTGAAGGAAAAACAACAACTTTAACCCTCTTTATCCTGAGCAGAATTTAGTCATCAAGTGAAGGACGGCAATAAATTCTGCAAATGCTAGTCATTAAACATGTGATGTTTAGTCTTTTTTTAAAATAGTGGGTTCAGTCGTGCAGTGTGAAGGGGAGGGAAAATGAAACTGCACTGTGGGTGAGGAAGTGAAGATGGACTATGACTGCATCATTGTCACATCTACATCATTGGACAAGAGACGACCTCACCTCTCTTCTTGGCCTGGGCCACCATCTCTTCATACTGCTGTCTGTGTTTCTGCGCCTCCTCGGCTGGCTTGGCAGGCAGATTACTGCAACACACGCACACAAAGGGAAATGGATGAGCCGCTGCCTGTGTGTTTTCTCAAGTCTTTGCTTTGCATTATTCATGGCGACCCAGCTTGTGGGGTATAAAGAGGAAAACATTTACAGAGAGAAAGAGAGAGAGACAAGATGGGAGCCCTTCTCTGACCTTGGCCTAATAGCGGATTGATTATGAGCGGAGGGCGATACTTGACCACTGCTGTGCTGCCTCAGCCTGACTGCAGGATGCTTTAGGAGCTGCAGCTAGCCGGCCAGGTGTAAGAGGAACATGTGTAAGTCACCTTTTCCAGTCCATCCCCCTATGAGGGGTGAGCCATGTGGATCCTGAACAGGGCTGCTGAGTCACATGAGAAGCTACTGAAGGAGGATGTTGTTCTGGTCCCAACTTCACATCATACCCACAACACCTCTGTGCAGGACTCCTAATCACATCGACGACCTGCCCCCCATCACCTTATCCTGTCATCAGAGGACTTGTAATGTGGAAGCTGACGCCTCTGCTACAAATGGACTTAATATGAGGAGATGGGCGCACGATTCCTTCCCCCACAAACATGACCACACTCCAGTAACATGAGACTCAACATGACTTCTATGTGGGTGCTACAGTTTGTGCGCCCTCAACAGTGTTTGGATCATCCTTAGCCTGGGACGTCCTCTTCGACTCCGTCGCCATGGGAGACCCTCGCAGGAGCTCCGGCTCCAGATGGCATCACTCTCAGGTTCACTGGAACACACAGCCTCTCCACAACTACAAGGTCACGCCCAGGAATGATAAACAGCATGCACAGCTGCATGTCCTACAGTGCTTTTATTGTGCTACTGAAGTCAAAATAATAAAATCATTTTATTCATTCTGCTCTAAAAGCTTCACTCTTTTCTATTAAAATGGATTTGAGATTTAGAAAACGTACATGCAGTTTCAAAACTACAAGGTCAGTTCATAGCAAATTCATTCTGCATGCTACTGATTCCAGCTTTTGTGGTCTCATTATACCATTGTTCCTCCTTCATTATAAGTATAGAAGGGTGCACTACAGGGATGTTAATGATTAACTGGTTAACCATTGACTGCTAATGAGAAGCCTAACGGACTAAACCTGATGGTTAAATGTCCAAGGATTGTACTTTGGCCAATATTTAAATCTAACACACCAGGGCGCCATTATTCTAAAACCAGTCTGATCATACAAACCACCTCTGTGAGCGACCAGCATGGTGGATCAAGCTGTTTTAATGGGTCGTAGTAAACTAGTAGTGTCCATGGGTTCATTTAAGCTTATTGGTTAATGATTGGTCAATCATGAGACTAGAAATCTTTGCCAAAATTTATACCCCCAGTGCACTATAATTTGACCTGGGAAGTCAAGAGAGAAACTAAACTTGCTTGTATGTACATTTTTCTGAACAATTTTTACCAGTGGATTGTGACGATGGAGGTGGGAGGCAAACGTGTCAAAAAGTGGGCAGGAGCAGGCTGTTGACCCACAATCCAAATCAGTAAGTTGACTCATGTACCCCAAGATGTCCTGGTGTTTCAATAACTTCCTTTAGTGTAACAAAAACATGAACTATTTTGTGTTCACGAGAGATTTGGGCTAAATTATTCTTGGTAGTGTTGCCATGGAGGAGACACTATGCCTGGAATTTCTTCTCCTTAACAAAATGTAAAATGCTATGAAGTAGGGTAATGGAGCCGGCCTTAGGGAGGGCTATTAAACTTTCAACAGCACCTCTTTCCTATCAGCAGGCCGTCTCTGATACAAACAGGGAGACAATACAGCCTGGAGTAATACTGAATGGAGTCTAATGACCCGAGAGGGAAGGAAAGGAAAGAATGAGGGGGAGACGGCGACAGAGAGATAGACAGATAGACAGAAACAGAGTGGTCTCTACTGCCTGAGATCCAAAACCCACAAGGCAATAAGAGGGAAAGGAAAGAACATGAGAAATGTGGGGGAATATGAGCGTTAACAGCCCAAACACATGGCTCAGCCTGACTGTTGACTCACTAACAAGGTGTGTGTGTGTGTGTGTGTGTGTGTGTGTTTACATACGCAGGTCTGTCCTCCAATATAAGTGCGGTGGTGGAGAGGGGCTCAAAGTCCAGGTTTTTCCTCACACTCTGCCTGGGAGATGGTGGGTTGCCAGGTCCAGCTCTGCCACTCTTTGTTTCATATTCCTGTCAGCAAAACACGACACATCAACTGGTTGGTTTTGTATCACTGCTCTTTTATCAGGTTGTGAGCATAACCCTAACACACACACACACACACACGCACACACAGAGATATGACAAAGACAATACAATGACAGGATACGGGACTCATTAAACCAAGTAATGTGAGACCTTTTCTGCATAAAGTGGACCCCAAAAATCTATACACCC
Organism: Holocentrus rufus; assembly: GCA_900302615.1. Taxonomy (NCBI): domain Eukaryota; kingdom Metazoa; phylum Chordata; class Actinopteri; order Holocentriformes; family Holocentridae; genus Holocentrus; species Holocentrus rufus. Next base: position 31,045 of record OMLF01012746.1, on the reverse strand, counting down.
TTTCATATCTGAGTTTTCATTGTTTCATATTGTCAACATTGATTTTTCATTCAAGTTTCCAGGCAACAAATCTGCATCCTCACAACTCATTTCGCAGCAAAAAAATAAAGTCAAATTAGATAAAACAGCTCACCCTACAAGTTGAATATAAATTAAAACACACAATTAAGATTAGTTTCACAACCCTCTCAACACAGACACACACATTGGGAAAAGTCCCCCAAAAATTTGACAGATTAGTATATATATTATTGCATTTCACACTCCCGACAGCAATATGGTGCATGCAGATCCTTAGCCATGGAAATGAGCACAGGGGCAATTGGTGAGCTCAAAACTAATGCTTACACTGTCAACAACCTTTTGTAGGAAGGTAAACTCTAAGGCTCAGGACATCATACAGTGTCCTGATCATCCTCTCCACACTGAGTTTGAGCTCCTGGCCTCAGGCAGGAGAGTCAGAGTGCCAAAGGCTAAATCCAACAGGATGAAAAACTCATTTGCAACTCAAGCCATCACACAACTAAATCTGAATTTTAAAAAAGTGAATAGTTGTGAAACGCATTGACGGTCCTGCCTTCAGTTGTCCTTCGTGGTTTGTTGTTGCTTGTCCTTGTCAGTTGTGTTCCTGAATCTATGTGATTGTGTTCCCATGTTTTTATGTTTTTTACCCGTCTGCAAAGCAAATTTCCCTCAGGGGACAATAAAAGTTAAAGTAAAGTAAAGTAAAGTAAAGTAACTAATGCCAGACACATATTGTTAGAATCTGATGGAGGAAAGGGGAGGAGAGTGACTTTCTTGTGTTAAAGAAATAAATATATTAAAGGAGGTGTTGGACTTCATCTACATGGCCCAGTTCCTGACCCGCCTGCCCGACCTCGTGCCCGCCGAGCAGCTCGTTCAGCACACTGCCGCCATACGCGTGACCAGCCGCAACAGGAAGTGGGCACAGATAAGCTCACAGGCCAATCACCGAAGTGCAGTTTAGATATTTGGTATTTTAGCAGATATTCTTACCCCTTTGGGCAAAATACCCTTTTTCCGACTTACCCAGACTGAGACAAGATGCTTGATACCATTTGCACCTCTGTATGTCCACTGCTTTCGTTCAAATTTGGTAGCATTTCGTGTTAGCTTAGCTAGGACTTGACTTGAAGTGTACAGGAGTCATTAGCCTAGCTCTGACTCATGTTTAAAAAAAACACAAATTCTAAGATGAGTTACTGTAAGGTTTATTTTTTCACTTTGACAGAGCTAGGCTAATGACTCCTGTACACTTCAAGTCTTTATGCTAAGCTAATACCATTGGAACCAAATCAATGGACATACAGAGGTGAAAATGGTATCGAACATCTTGTCTCAGTCTGGCCAAGTTAAAGAAAGGGTATTTTGCCCAAAATGTTAGGGTATTCCTTTAGTATGACAAGAGAAGAAAATAGGGTAGGAAAGGATAGAAGAGAAGGGATACAAGGAAATAGGAGAGAAAGAGATTAGAGAGGAGATGAGAGGAAAGAAGGAGGAATGTAGCACGGTTATTTAAGCATTTTAAATTTCCTCACAAAGTGTGCTTCAGCTGTTGGGACTGGAGTTCATATTGACATCTTTGTGAGAAGGCTGCTGAGCATTTGTCAGCCTGTGTCTAATGAGTGTGTTTTGTTTCTGTATCACAGAGACTGTGCTGTGGTCCTATAGAGAGAAGAGGCCATGTGACAGCCAGGCTGTTTGAGCTAAGGCCACAAAGGCAGTTCAACACAAGGCGAGCTGTCAGCTGACTTTCAGGGTGTGTGTGTGTGTGTGTTTGTGTGTGTAGTGACCATATGATGAAAAGCTGGGAGCTTAAATCCACAGTAAGCTTTAGTGAAGAGCACAATTTGATCAGGGAACACCTATTGAAAAGAGATGATCTAAAAATAGAAAGACCGGATCCTCGGCACTGTCCTGCAAGTTAATTAAAAGGCTAAATAGGCCAAATGCAATCTATGAGCGCACACACACCCACACAGCCAATTGTGTGTCCAAAATGGCCTCCAGTATGTTGAGCTGGTTAATAATGCAGACTGAGGGCTGCAAATGATCAGCTTAACACTTTGCTGCTCCTACAGGGACATTCACACTGGTTAGCTAGCACAGGCCTCAATACAGGAGAAATATACTGGTACAACAGGAGCAACGCGTGTGTTTTCTCACAAGCGTAATGCATGATTGGTAGTGACGCAGGTAGTTATTAATCGACCTGTGTTTTATTGTGCTTTATACCACAGCCCAGTATCCATCGCCCCTGGGGGAGGAAGAGAGGTATTTTAATCATGGGAGGTGGAGGCAGATTGGCCATCAGAGATGGAAGTGCAAATTATTTATAGATATTTGGTGGATTAGAACGGAGGCTTCAAAGTGCTCTGCTGTACGCAGCGGCTGACACAGGGGGGTCAGCTTGATAGGAGGGGAGAAAAAGACAAAGGTACAATCACTGGTGCTTTCACTCCATAAAACCAAGAATAAAAGGAAGGGAACACAGGAAAGAAAACTTTGCCATGTTTCAAAGGGTTGAATCAAGCAGGCGAGCTGCTTAAAGAAATAAAACAAGGATGTGAGGAGGCAAGAAGATGGCAAAGATGAAGAGCAGAATGACTGAACATCTCTTGAGATGTGAGCTTCAAGGCAGAGAAACTGGGAGGAAAACAAGAGAAGAAAAGACAGATGCTGCGTTTTATTAGTCGTTTCATTTACCCTTGTTGACCGAGGTCGATGGGATGCAAGGAGACGACACCGGATGACTGCAATACATTGGCATATCCTTAATATGGCAAGCACTTATTTTTGTTATTTAACATTTATGTCATTTGCTCCTCTTTTATGTGGACGTCCCATCAAAAATAATAGAGAACTGCAACACACTGTGGCCTCCAGAGTGACCATCACTGCTGACTCACTCCTTCAGCCCTCTGAGGGTGGATCTCACCAAGCTCTCCCGAGTTTTTCAGACAAATGGAACAACACTTATGATGGCGGTGGGGTTTCCCCTCCCAGAGCAAACACCGAGGGGAAGTCAACGAGGGCGAGCTGAACAACTCAGCGAGAGAAAGAAGTGAAGGAGGGATGACGGGGCAGTGATGGAGGAAGACGAGGACAGGACGACAGATGTTAGGCTGCTAATGGAAAACCAGCCCTCCATCTCTGGAGAACGGAGGTGATTCATAGGTAAGGCTGCACTGAACACAGGGCTGCTGGGAGCAGACTGCTAAGAGGGTGAGTCACCACTCTGATATCAGAGAGAGGAAGAAAGAGAGATAGAAGATCCTCCACCCCTCCCATACCCTTCCCCTCCTCCGTTTTAATGTGTGTCCTCTCCTCTTTCCATCTATCTGTCCTGCCTCCCTCTCGTGTGCCTTTGCTTCACTGCTTTGTGTACAGTAGCATTCTGTTGAGTATTATCTCCATGCTGCAGATTTGGCCCCAATCACTGCTGAGCAGAAGGCACATTTCATAGTCTGATACAAAGAGGTTTTTCGCTCACACAAAGCTGGCCTTACCTCAATACACACACACACACACACACACACACACACACACACATCATATTTGGGAAAGCCCTTCTTGGTAAAGTATAGTTCATGGCATTTCTGTCATTTCAAATATAGATTTTACTTAAAGGAGCTATGAGCTATATTGACTTTGGTCAATGTCAAATAGCTGTGTGTCCATGCCTGGGCTACATCAACATAAGCAGGGTGTTGCAAAGTCATATTTGTAGGTTTTTAAGATGATTTTAATGCTATCTGAAATTGAATATAAGAGCAATTTAACAATTAAACTGAAGATACACAAAGCTGGCAGAAGACTTTACTGCTGAACAGAGTGAAACAAACAAAGGAAATTTAAAAGAAAAGGAAGACAAGGATACCTGGAAATGAAATAAAAGTAAGGACACTATGTTTTTAGATACAATGACTTAGTGTTCACTAAGTCACTGTATCTAAAAACATGTTTTTCATATGCTATCACATGCTGCTTAAGAAATTTCAATAGCTTTGAGATTTTCTGAGAATTTAAACCTTTTCAGACTTGAAGACCTTTTAATTTTTTTATATGTAATTTCAGAATCTAACTGTTCCCACCTCCCCAAAACACATCATAACAAATACTGTATAAACCTACTTGGGAAAAACATCCTCCCACCTATGCCAAAAAGATAATTTCACATATGGGAATAGTCAGCAAGTTTGTCTTTGGGCAATATCGAATCGCTGAAACAGAGCTCATAAACCAGACAATGCGTTCTTGTGAACAGAATTGCAGGTCTATAGTTAAAAGAAAAGGTTATGTTTAGCAGCCTGGAAATGAATGGTTACCACTGGGGAGGAGGGGGGGCAGCACTGCAGGTGCTACCAACAAGGTGAAACAGAAGAAATGAGTTGTGTGTGCGCAGCAACACAGTGATGTGTGCAAGAGAAAATGTGTGAGTGTGGTGAATGTGTGAAAGTACGTAAGAGTGTGTGTCATGAGTACACACACACATCAGAAACACATCATCTTTGTAAAGGCAGCAGACCAATCACTCACAAATGAAGCGCCCCACAGGGAGGGGAGCCCCACTGACTGATTAGCAGCTTTGTGAAGACAATCATACAGGACAGACAGTGTCGCAGCACTCGACCAAAACCCACTGCAAGCTAACCACAATCACATTCATCTTGCACTGAGCACAATCCTATACTTATCACAGTGCTCACATTGACACAGCAAGCCCTACAACTTAACGAGCATGGAGGCAGCCTTGCCACGTTGTTTCACTGTCCTCGTTGTGACGTGGAGTTTGAATGAGGTTGAAAGCCAGTCAGGCTAACTTAAAGTAGTGATGAAGTTGCACTACTGGCCGTTCAAAATGAATGGGCACAAACGGTTTCTTATTATGTCCTCAGGGGGCGTTTCCAAATCGTTTAAACAAGGTTGACATAGGTGAAAAGTGATTGCTGTGAAATGCTTGTCATAAAGAACCAATTACATATTTTGTCGCATCTACAACAGATGTTACAATTTTTGCATGGTTATTTACAAAGATTCACTTTAATTCATGGGCTTCTTTCTCACACCGGAAGCAATACCGTATTTCCTCAAATAGTGACCAGGTCTTTATTTAGCTGTGGAGGATACCAGGCCTTTATTGGAGGCAGGCTTTTATTTGAGAGAGGCCATTATTCCTAATTGCCTCTGTTTGATAAGTATATTTGCTCATCTGTTAGTACAAAGCCTCCTTGTTTTCTGATCAGCTTCTGCTTTTTGGACTGATCGGGAGAGGGGGGAAGTGCTGGCAATCTGTGTGCTTATTTTCCCCCTCTCCCGTTTTTCTCCCTGGCCACTGACTGCAGCTCTTTCCAAATTTATTGCACGCTAAGACTAGAATAAACATACACGGTCCAGTCATATACTAGGTTTAGACCTAAGTTTTTTTTTTTTTTAAGTATGGATTCCATTGTTCACAGTGCTGTTACTGTATATACTGTTACTGTATATAAGGCCTGACCATACCCCCCACTCCCTCCGCCTCCACTCTGTCAGCCTATGGGAAACTGAGAACCTCCTCTTGCGCCTTCACTTCCATGTTGGAACTGCACCATTCCCACCTCTTGGGGAGCTGCTTCTGGCGGCTGGAACGACAACCGTATCCCAGGGTAACCTGTCAGCAGAGAAACCTGCTTTGTCACGCTGGCTTTCAGTAAAGTTCTCTTATTTCCTGGTAATGATGTAAGAGCTCTGTGCGTGCCTGGCTGCACCCACTGAATGACGAGTCGCCACACTGGCTGCTAATGGCCTTCAGAGGTTAAACTCATGATACCAGGAAGCAGCACTTTGCAGATAACTTCACATTGTTTTCCGGATCCCAAAGAAACCTGAACAAGTATTGGCAACACAGAATGTGATATCGAGGCAAGCGGCAGAGGGTAAACCAACCTGTGCTATCCCACCTTTTAATGTGCGGAACAGTTTACATATACTTTCTGGCTGACATAAACCTGTAAGGTAATTTCATGGAATACATCATGATAAAGAAGTGTCAATTGGATGGAGGTACGTAAGATGTGTTTCAAAAAGCAATTAGCAATTAAGCCATTTAAGGCCATAAAAGAACAAATGCATGGGAATACAGGGATACAAATAGGGGCGACTATTTCAACAGGCTACAACTCACAAGAAACAATTTGAGACATTGCAGATGAGACATAATGCTAGAGGCAAGTTAAGGGCATCGCCAGTAGGGACTAAACCACAGGAACAGCTGCAATGTGCTATGAGGAACAAAGTTGTCTTGAAAAAACACTGCTGTCACAATTGCTTGTAACACCGTCCATCTATGTTGCCTGGGATTGCTGTCTATGCAATATGGCCTCATGAAAATATCACTTAGTTTCTCAATAATGTATGCTGACTGATAAAATGGGCCACAGTCGGGTGCTTAGCCTGGTTTCACTGCTTGCCAAGTTGCACCGACTTTTAATTGAGGCTCTTTCATGGTATTCTGGAACGTCCACCAACCACGGTACAAAGCGTAGATGAGTCAGTTTGCTTCTGTGTGGATGGTACTACGTGTGCGTGTGTGTGTGTGTGTGTGTGTGTGTATCTAAGCCTCTGTAATTATCCCAAATCACCTCTCAGAGTTCAGTGATCACACTCATTACTCAAATTCCTGTCTCACTAACTGGTGCGGCCTCAGACCCACGGACCACCCCTTTGCATTTTATGCATGTAGTTGATACTCTTATCACGATTCCATTGACAAAAACAAGGAGATCAATACCTGTCAGTATTTCTCACTTGACTGAACACATAGCGAGCGTCGGTTTACAACTTCAGCAATCCTCACAGTGCTGCTATGGAGACGCATAAGTGGAGAGCATTCATTAGTGTCACTTTGACAACGAAACATAGTATCAAGAAAGCAGCTTCTCGCTGCATGTGAGGCAGGATAATTCCTCTACATTACTTGGAGTCTGTCACAGTGGTATTTTTTAATTTTTCAATTTTTTTTTAATGAAACCGATCATTTAAGCAGCTTTACAAATTTATGGAGAGTAGTCGATGACAGCTACTGAGACGATACTGCTGACTTGTGAGCTTTGCATAAATCTGAATTAATTTCCAAAGATTTTACCTCACATGTTTTTGTGGTGTGTGTGATGTGCGGGGACAGAGCTGTCCTTTACAGCGTAAAGGTCACTTGTCTATCTACAGGAGGGAACCTCACACAGCTACTCCACTCTAGATATTACACCCACAGCTGTCTGAACCCTCGACACTTAAATGACACTTAATTGTACTGAAAAGGCTGAAACAGAAAAACGTACAATGTTCTGCAAAAGATAGAAGGTGGACAACCAATCAGCACTGGCCTAGATATTATCTACTGCTTGATCATCAAGGGTTTGACTCTGTTTTACTGTGAAATAGAATGTAAATGAATTGCCGCTGATTCCACTGTCAAGTGAGCTCTGTCTCTCCCGAACTGCATCAGGGATGGCAGCAGGAGGAAATCCCTTGACACACTTTAAAAAGCCACAATAGAACACAGAGAGCGCTGTCACACTGCTGCACGTGCTTTTGTTGTACTAAAGCTGGAGGCTATAGCGTTGAATTAAGCGCTTCTAGGACGGGTCAGCTCCCTGCGGGTCATCAGTCCATCGGCAAAAACGGAAACTTCAAGCAGAAAAGTAGACGAAACTAACAAACCTCGTTGTCCGGCCGCTAATCTCTCTAAAGGGAATGAACTGAGACAGAGGCATCTTGGCAAAGCACGGGCGTAAGATCGGCTCAAAGGGGCTATTATAGGAAGTCCGAGCCATCCTCTCTCCCTTTCTTGGTCTGACTCACTCTATCAATCCCCGTTTGTGCCAGACAAGGAGAGAGACAGTAGGTTGCAGCGCTCGCCCACTTGTCCTCACGTCCTCACACACACACACACACACACACACACACAGAGCGAAAGCTCACTCACCATGAACGCTGCAGTTCCGTTCAAACGGCCAGACCTCCGGTGGGGTTTCGTTTCTAAACCCTAGCCTAGCGTCATGGCTGCTCCTGAGGGCTCACTCTTGACAACGGGACACCCAGGAGCGAGGAGAGGAGGAGGAGGAGGAGGAGGTGGAGGGGGTGGAAAAGGAGGGCATGGGGACAGCCGAACTGCCGATGGAGGGACACACCCCGCGCTGGAAACGATGCAGCAGCAGCATGATACCCCTTTATCTTCCTGCCTCGCTCTCTCTCACTTTATCGCTCCCTCCCTCCCTCCCTTCCCTCTCAGCAATGACGCTACGCTGAGCGGATCTGCATCGGGTCTATCGTTACTGTGTGTGCGCGCCTGTGTGTGTGTGTGTGTCAGCGAATCAGCACCACTGTGTGCTATTAGTCACCGTCGCTGCACTGAAAGGAGCTCGGTGCTCTCCTATGCCCTGGCAGCCATTCTAATCAACCCCAGAGTAATGGATCTGGTATCAGCCAGTGAGGCCTCTGCTCTCTTAATCTACTCCAGTCAGAGCTGTGAATGGACAGCCGCGGGTGATGTGCTGTTACAAGCTGTTCAGGTCATGTTCAGCTCCAACAGGGCTTTTCCCCTCTCATTTTCCCCCTGTCTCCAACTTACTGTTTCTCTTCCTGCAGTAAGGTGTCTATGATCAGCAATGTGCTGTAATCAAGACATTTTTATTTAAGTGCTTCTCTATGACAGTAGGAAGGAAGCAGGACAAGGGGGTAAGGTCAGATTGATTTTATTAAAAACTGAATATCAGCCAGTCAGTGTCATCCTGTTCTGATGTGATGCAGTTTGATTTATTATAATGCAGAGGTTCACTACAGGAAGCCTTTAACCTGAATTGATTCAAATAAAATATTTTTATCAGATTCCAAACAAGTACGCATGAATATGTTTTGATTATCATTACTGTAGAAGTATTGCTGGTGGCATTAGTGGTAGTTTTAGTGGCAGCAGCAGTTAGTTAATACCACCAGTGTAGTAAAAATACCAGCAATATATTGAGATTTGCTTGCAATTTAAATGATAAAAACTATATATTATTGCAGGCGGCCACAATATTGGCAGTGCATGGAAAACACTGTGGTTCCAAGTATCAGAAATTCACAGATTTAGTCCAAAAATATCAGTAGCAGTATTGGTGTTCAAAGTTGCTTATTTGTCAAACCTTCCATGAAGTACAGGGGAGCTTCCACTGAATTACACTCCCACTGGGGATATATATCTAATTTCTATTCAGTATCAATCCCACAGTGCAGTAACATCTATGTGTCTGGGCTGCCAGACCACGGGATATAAAGGCAGCAAAACGGTTTGTTTTTCAGCAGGCAGCCTTTTGTTAATATGTTGGCTGGTCAAGTTCCCAAGGCTGCAGTAATACAAAAAAAGCTTGACAGTTTTTCCACTGTGCCGTTCTCAAGGGGAAAAGCTTCAAGAAAAACCTAGCTAAATAAATTGACCCCGCCCCCCCACCTGCAGCACCTGCAGTGAAACGAAATCCTGAAAGTCTAGCCTTGTCAACTGATCCCTCAGGCCTGATATAAGGTTACTACCACAGACGAGGTGTGCTTAGGATTTAGGTGTGTGCATATGTGAGGGACAATTACAATCACAGGTGGTAGCATAAGTGTGGTATTGTTTTCGGTCCTTTTTGTCTCTGTGTGTGTGAGTGTGTGCATAACTCAAAGAGTTTTGATCTGATTTGTACCAAACCTACTGTAAGTGTTCTGGGTCTGGAAAGGAACAACTGATTCAATTTTGAGAAAAATCGATTGAAACAGGGAAAGGTCAAAAGTTTGGCCCAATGTGCGCATATAGGGAATAATTTTAATGGCCATATCAGTGAATTGGTGAGAGATACACATATGGTTACACACTAATGTAAAGTCATATGTGATCTATTGGTCACATGACCTTTGGCCTTCAGTGACCTTGAAAGGCTGAACTGATGGAAAATTCTGCATTCATTACTGGTCCAAAAGCATTTCACTGTCCAACATGCAGCGTCCCGGTGCTGCTCTCCTTCAGCACCCCTTTTTATTAATGTGTCACTCCTCAAAACACACACACAAAAACCACAGGGCTCATAACAACACACCCATCAAAGAGCAAAGGACTTCAAAGGAGTTGTGAGACACAGTTGTGTGTGTGTGTGTGTGTGTGTGTGTGTGTGTGTGTGTGTGTGTGTGTGTGTGAAACAGCATGTTAATGTTAATGGTACTGGCTGTAAGGCCTAAAGTAACAGGCCTTACAGCCAGGCGTAAAGCACAAAGAGCACAGTGGATAGTGCTGAGCTCCCAGGGTAAATGGCAGCAAAATAATCAGCTTCTCTGGGTTCAGATTACATGCTGTCGTCTTGTTTCTTGCCTCATTTCACCAGCAGAGAGCCTCTGTGCCTCTTACTATAAAGCCTGAGCCAGGCACTTTCCCTGTTCGCATTTTGAATAGCATCTGGCTTTTTTTTTTTTTTTTTTTATAATGGTTCAGCCATTGAAGGAAGTCGAGGTAATTATCTAACATGGTGCTCTGAAAGACTTTGTGCAACTGAAATGGAATACACCACAAAGCTGCTGCACATGAAAAGCACTGCGGTCAATGGGCCTTCCTCAGAATGAGAAGATCACCGGACTCAGGTATACAGAAGATTACCATGTGACACAAAACAATTATTGGCTGAAAGGCTCAGGTGTACACAGGCCAGACAAATCTATCTAGGCAGGGGGCATGACCCACTATTGCTCGCCAACAATGTCAACTATTTGTTTAATAATGGATACACAATACTAACGCACACATATTCTAAAGGCAATGTTAGAAAAATGTTAAGCCTAAATTAAACATTGAAAGAACATTCAATACTATAAGATCATCACAAAATTTCAAACATCACATTCAAATTCACGTACAAGTGTAACCCATATGAGTTTGGTCATTCTGAAGAAGGTCCACTAACAACAATGCCATTAAAACAAGCTTTTCGAGTGCAGCAGTGTTGCAGTGTCTTTCAGTTACACTTTGAATTTTGTCTCACTTCTTGCTTCTAAAGGTGTGCGGATTCTGATGGTTGGCTTTGAAAGACCTTGACATTTTGAATTTCAATGCTAACAAGCCGGTTTTCTGTTAAACAGTGACACTACTGAATTTGTTGCTGACATATTGAGACTGGCGATGAAAAATAATTGCATGTCTGAATTCTCTGCTTGGCTGATTGAATTTACAGTTTAAATCCAAATAAAGCTAATAAAGCGAAACCAACCTGTTTTTATTTCTAATGACAACGGCAAAATGATAAATGGATTTTTTTTCCCAAAGACATGTAGTGAAATTAGTAAAACTAACCCAAGAAACCTGCTTTGCATATTATATTCCTAACCCTGTTTTATATTGAGAGTGTCAACACAATACAAAGAAACAAGTCACTGCATCCTACAAAAGACTGGATTTAGCATCGTAATAAATAATTAGTATTTTGACATTTCAATAAGTTAAGGATTTATCTAGATGTTTTAAGTATAAGTATAATGTATAAGTCTCAGAGTATTTATCATTTATCTGTGAACAGCTGGATTCATATCTGACCAGATGTCTGAAAGTAATCCATTAGATTGAGAGCTAATGTTAATCTGAAAAGTACATCAGTTTCTCAGCAGGTTGCAATGTATACAGGGGCAGCTGGACATGTAGCTGCATGGATCTCGTGATCCTAGCAACATAAACCAAAGCTGCTGTGCAAAGGCCAGATAAAGACATTCATCTGACACATACGCTGTGCTCATTTTCCTGGACTGTATCTCCCAAATAACAACAAACGACTCCTAATCACCAAAGCATGAATGATCCTTAGACAAACTAGTCATTTGTTTCCCAAAATTGCTGTGAAATCAGTGCCATGGTATTTCAAAGATTTAATATAAATAAGATGTTTCTTTTCCAGATCCATTCATGATAATTGATAACATGGAGCAGCGGCTCAATGGCCTACAATGACACTTTTAGTTATTACATTAATCTTTTCTTCATTTTCATCATTCCACTTCTTGGAATATGAAACATGATGACATTACAACTATTTCGCACAACTAAATAAACTGGAATGTGCCACTGTATAATATCCTATTTATTGATATACAAATTGCAATGAAACAAAATAAAATCGGCATGAACACAAAAATAGCAGAAGACTAAAAGAAATTAACTTCATACATGAGACACCGATAAACACAAAACTACCTTGTCAATATACTGTTGTCTTCACATAACTACAAAAATATACTGGGAAAAGAAAAAATAAACGATTCAACATAGTTACAAACCTCACATATTAATAAAAAGCCGTGACAGGAATAGTCTGAACACTTCCAGTATCTGGTTGAGTTTTGAGGTCAAGGTTGTCAGAGCCGTTATCACAGCCTTACTGAGAAATTCATAACACTGCTGAGTACATGAACAAAAATATAACAGTCCTGTAAATGAGCGGTCTTCTTCCTTGACCGTGAGAGACTTAAGCTGGGACATATGAAGATTTTTGACCACACTACCTTCTGTATTCTCTTAGGGTCCTTGATAGGGCCGTCCCGTGGTGGGGTTTTCCCAAAGAGCTTCCAGCCTGGATCCCTCTGCTCTACTGGCCGACTGTCCTTCACCTTTTTGGCAAACAGGCTCCTGAAAGAGAGAGAGAGAGAGAGGAGGAGGGATGGAGAGGGGAGAAGTGAGAGATTAAAGGACAAAGAAAGGTAAATTAGGACATTGTAACACAGAGGAAAAGTAGAACACGGGGTTTCACTTGGCAACTGCTGGGGCCCCCGGAGCTGGGACAACTTGTGTGTCCTGTGCGGGTGAGATAAGTCCACAGGATTTATGAACAAAGCCATGAGGGGCCACCCAGTGAGCACTTCAACAATCCGACATCAGCCTTCTCTTGGTCATCAGACTATAACAATGGCAGACACAGCTCCCATCTAACAGCAGTGATTGGGATGTAAAGGTCAGAGCAATGGAGCGTGGTATAGGCAGAACTAATCCACTATAATACTGAACTAAAGGCTGAGAATGAAAGAGCATCGCCGCTCCATTTAAGTGAAATTATATTGAAATATGCATGTTGTATGCTCTTCTGTGGTTTTCCATTGCAAATTATTAATGCAGCTGAATGTCTGGACTTACAATTATATGCAAAATAAATAAATAAATAAATGCATTAATGCCCAAATTAAAAAAGGGCAATTTGTATTGTAATTTTATCTTAGATCCAACCAATGTGTAAATCCTGATGCAAGGGGATTTAACTACTGGAGACATTTCCTCTTTTCAATTGGGTTCCCCATACCATCAAACCAGCTACTCCTTTTTTTATCCATTTATCCATCAGTGCATTAGTGCAGTTTTGTCACAGAGCTGTTAGTGGGGATTTTAATTACAACCCTGAATAGAGGCCAGCTGTGAAAAGACATGAATAAAAGCGGTTTGATAAAAGGCTCCAGCTACGTGACAACACTGAACACTAAGCAGACTACAGGCCAGGGGCTGTATGCAGTGGAAGCTGACAATCTTACCTACATACTTCTGAACTTGCTGAACTTGAAGCCATATGTCATCACTGGCAACATGCATGTCCTTCTGCTGTGCTGATGGATACCTCATTAAAAACCTAATATCTCCTGTTTTTTTAATTTGTGACTTTCCAAATACTGGCCCAAGGGGGCGCTACAACTACAGGTCAGAACAAGATGGTATATTTAGTAGTGGCAGCCACAGAGGGGCCTACATCATTAATTTCAAGCACAATGTTTTTACCAGGCTGAGGATGTTCTCTGCAATATTGGCAGTTTCCATTTCACAAAGTGGTGCCTCTGCTTTCCTTGGGTATTGTCTGCCTCTAGCATTAGCATGTCTGTATCTCTGTAGATACTGTCAGAGCTCACTTTATGAGACAAGCATACTAGCAGCTCAACACTTGGTGACACTCCGACACTCCCACTCTAAACCTCTCGTGCCATATTAATCAGGATAGAGCTCATGGGAGGAGAACGATTCTGAAGGCACAAGAGGAGGAAAACAGTATTGTTATAAAATGGGTCAATGGGACACAGAGGAAAAGAAAACCATTGTCTAAAAATTGTCAATCGCCTAAAAATTCTAGACACATTTTATCCCAGCAGATGTCTTAAAGTCCTTTGTCGGGAGTAAAAATAGCCTGGTTGTGATTGAAACACCTTATAGGCCATGATAGGCATAGGGGACTAAAATATGGCCTAGCTGATTAGGTAATAGCTAAGAAAAGGTAAATGCAAGTGTCATTTGCTTTGGTTAGGTTATGCATTTCTTAACTTGCCTTAGTTTTAAAGTGACTGTTCAAAATCCAGCTAAGATGGTAAAATGACAATACGAATTAGGCTTTACGAAGTCCTTCATTCTGCTGGGTTCAGAAAGTTGCAATGTCGGAGGCTATGATGACACTGGCAGGTTATGCAACTAACGACAGATAAAGAAACCACCGTCCTGTTACTGCATCTGTACAGTTTTGGGCTGAAAACATTTTGAGTTCCCGAGGATAAAATGACAAGAAAATGGCCTTTTTCTCAGTCGTAAACAAAGTGAAAAGTGATATAACCTGGACAAAACAAGGCCACCCACCATGTTCACAATCCAGGAGCATATTTTATGTCTCTGGGTGACAGAGCATATTTCTTTTAATGTTATCTGCAGTGGGAGTAGTTCACTCTGGCTTCTGTTATGGTGTCCTGTCTCATCGCCTTTCCTAAAGAGATTCCTACGTTTTCCACTCTGCCTCACTGGTAGTACGAGCAAACACACAGTGGAGGGTATTTGTTAGTTTGTGAGTTGCTTATAAAGCAAAAATGGAGTAAGAAATCTAAAGGTTGAGTGTTACGTTTCCAGATGTCATAGGCACTGAATCTTATCTGAATCAAAGCACTGACGAAGCTTGACTATACTTTTACAGCTCCTATCTAGATTTAAACTTCTTCAAATGCCAAAAGTGTAACGAGAGCAAACATTGCATTTGAGCTCTGTGATGGAAGCCAAACCGAAATTCTGCTTTCAGGTAGCAGCTCCCAAGAAAAATATTCATTTGCTATGGAGCAGAAGGACATTTTTTTTTAAAAAAAAGTCCATGCATAGAGGCTGATCACATTAGCTTTTCAGAATTAAATTTTATGGCTGCTGGGTTTATCATTACCTTTCAGCTTTAGGCAGGTTCCAAGTCCTGACAGAGGAGACCAGCCCCTACGGTGCTGAAGTAGTGTCATGAAAAATGTCCAACAATAAACAATGAAAATTAACTCAAAGGTTTGTCTCAAAGTGGAACCAAATGGAAGAGTGATGCCGTTTTAATTCGGGTAGCACCAAATAACTGTACAAAGAAGGCTAAAAAAGCAGGTCTCAATAGTGCAAGAAACGACCAAAAACATGGTTTTATGGGTATAAGGAAACAGATGTTGACATTTGATAGCTTGCAGTCACTCATGCTCGGAAACAAAGCAACAAAATGAAAATGAGCGACAAAAATGAAGCAAGGTCACACTGCAGTGTTCAGCCACATCGTGATACGGAGGACAGAATCAGTCATAATTACAGTGGCAGTTGGCAGTGTTATTGGTTGGTCACCGTCACGGTGTGTTGCTCAACTAGATTTGCCTTACAATACTGACAAGACAACAAAATGCAAGAAATCACATCTGTGTTATTGTCTGACATGGCTTCACCATTAGGAAATAACCTATGCTGGCCACTGTGAAGGAACACGGGCTGACATTGGTGGTATCAAGAGAATTCAGAGATTTGGCAACACTGCAGAGGACAGTGATAAATGTAGAGACAATTATCAATGAATGTAGTCTGCTGCTGTTACCGACACAGAAGGTGACACATTAGTTCTTTGGAATCTGGAAAAGGTTTCTAGAGAACTGTACCTACCTTCTCATAAAAACCAAGTACGGCTGGGCATCCCTAAGCAGAACTGAATCATATTTATGACTTCACCAAACAGTTTCAGGCATTGCATAGCAATTAAGAATCACTGAAATACTTTGATTGTTACACCTGAATGACAAGCCAAACATTTCAGCAAACTATGATGCATAAATAATAAGTAAATACCGGAATAAAGAAGAGGTCCCAATCTGATTTTTTTTATGGATTACTGCATGTTGATTACTCTCATTTAGACTGCTGTAAACAATACATGCTTAGTAATGTGATTGTGATTTTTTTTTTTCTTCCTAAGGACAAGGTCCTAGTATTCAGTGTGTCCTCTGACATGTGAAACCCTTGTGCAGGTTTAAACAACAAATGAACAATCCTGTCGTAACCACAGTAACTCCTTGTTAACCTCTTCAAATTTTAATTTCCCTCTTGATAGCATTGATGTCTTGCTTTGCCCAGTGTAAGCACTGTGTATATTAGAGAGTTTAAATTGAGGACAAAGGAATGAATGAAACTATATTTGCTAGATGTAATGACTACACAATGTTTCTGTTTCATATTTCACGGCACACTACAACGGGTTCATCAGCTTACTCAGATTACTGGCTCATTTATTTCATTCAGAAGTGCTTTATAACCATTTTCAAAGGATACATCTGTTTTACTTTTCACAGATCTGTGTTCACAAGAATCCGCAATAAAACAAAAATAAAGTCAATATAATCATGTAGCATAATTTTGACTATCAATGTCTTTTACACCAGCTCCTCTGCTCCTCTCCCCAATTCAAATTCACCCTAAATCTTTAAAAGATATTGTTTTTAAAGGGGGGAAGATGAATCAAGTGACAATATAAGGCTCTGAATCACACGACAATCAGTCTCAGTGTTTTCAAAAAGCTCCATTTTCCTGCTCAATGCTACAATGCCAGATTTTCACATTTAAAGACCATGGAGAGCATTTTCAAAAAGGCCCATTTTTGTGGGTGGAAAACACAGCGGCTTACAGCGTCGACAGAAGGTCAAAACAGAGAAAGACAGATGCGTTTACAAATTCACCCAGCTTAGTGTGGTCATGGGTTCATAAGCTATTTGTTCTGTCAAAATGTCTTAGAGCAAGACACTGAACCCCTCGCTGTTCACTCACTGGAAGTTGCTGTGGATAAGGGCATCAACTAAATGGTGTAATTGTTATAATTAAGAGCAAGAAAACAGTTTGCATTATGTTCTCAGAATGAAGCCACAGGCAACGACTATAAAAACAGACAAAAACAAACTTTTTTCACTTTACCCTGTTCTTTTCCACTCTCACTCACTAAACCTTTTCTTCCCTCTATTCTATGACCAACAATAAACAAACAAAATTATTACATGAACAAAGTCCTGATTTCTAGACATTACCACACTATAGAGTGTGTTGTGTTTCTGCAGAATTGAAAGTGTGAGATGGGTGAATTGGTGCAAAAGCACTGCCAGATTATAGTTCATGTCACAGCTTGCAGTGCTGCTCATGTAGAGGCAAAGCTTGTGATGCCTGATCACAACTAAAGCCAAAGGCTAATACGAAACATTCAACTGTCTAAAACACAAATACCTATGATGTACCGTATTTATCTTGTACCTCGAGTAAGATCTATCCAGAGTTAGATTTAGATATAATGTTGTCTACACTAGACTAGTGTAATTAGTCTTGTGGATGCAGAGTTTATGGCGAGGCAGTTCTCCAGTGTAGAGTTGATTCGGTTGGGGTTGGGGGGACGTTTGAAATACCTACTAGAACCCTGTTGTCACTCAAAATAAGAGGAGTACTACCAAGGAAATTGGAACATTTGACATTTGAATGAGGAAACATCTAATCAAAGTAATACAACACTGCAGGAAGAAAGAGAGATAAAAACAAAAAACAAGGAAGCATCACCTTTTTCTAGCCTTATGACAGATGAAGGAGACAACAGATATTGAAATCTGATACCAATTTGATACCAGAAAGACAGAGAGTGGTAGAGCTTGACAAACAACCAGGAAAGTATTTCTCAATTACACAACAAATAATCACACAAACTGCATCAAATCCACCATTATCGCAGCAGGACAAAACTAATTCCTATCTGATTTTTAATAACATTTATTTATCAACAAGGCGCTTGGTCTAACTCTGGGTGGGGCGGTTCAATTGGAGGCAGCTGCAAGAAGGTCCCCCTGCCCATTTAACTGGGAGGACTGATGAACTGAAGTAACCCTGTGGGCCACCATAAAAGAAAACCTCAGATTTAAGTGCGGGTGAAGTTAAACATTAGGTGTTCAGCTTGGGTGTGTGTCGTCAGATAAGTGGCTTGCATTTAATCAAGGGTATGTAAATGTGCCTCGATGTGACGGCTGAATGGCTGAGGCTGCGGTAGACTGCTCAAGTGGAACACTTAAAAAGTCCAAAAGGACGGGCAGAGGTACTTGCTTGGCTGCTGAATTCAGGTTCAAACTTTGGGTTCGACTATTTTGCAGGCAAGTCTGATGAGAAAGTTGAGGTTTCACAAGCATGACTTGTGTTTAGCTCTGACCCATGTAAAAAAAAAGTCACTGTACTTCATATGCTAGAAATATTAATGTGAATGCCTGGTTTGAAGTACCAGTTCAAGAGCAGTAAACAGAACAAGTCATCCTCGTCATAAAAGACATCAGAGAGCAGGAGAGGACATTCAGAACATAGTGTTGCTCAAGGCTCTTTTATAATAATAGTAACCCTGGACTCACTAATACCAGGGAACCATATTATACTTACTCAACCGATAATGAGATACCTAGGACAAACACAAGGCTGTGTTCTTTGACTGATCAAATCGTTCTTGCTTGCACACATCAACATCTTAGACATTTAAACTAAACTTTCATCTACTGTGGCTGCTGAATGTCAAAACCTATTAAACACGACTAAGCAAACTGATTTTCAATGTAGCAAGAATTGTTTTGCAGCAGGTGTTAACTGGATAACTTGGAAATTACCATGCCCGCTTTGTGTTGGCATACCTGTCAATGTACAGGAGAAGTGAGGGGGCAGCCATCCTGCTCTGTCACCAGAAACAGAATCAAAGTCCTCCACCCCTAAGCAAACCAAAACAACAAAGTGAAAGAAAAAGGTTCCCACTGGTGGTGTTTTGTCTATCTGTCTCCCGAAAAGATTTAAGAGGAAACAAAACGAGCAAAAAATCCTGATGGTGAAGTCAAACTTAAGACCATGATTCCCCTGGTTCCAGAGAAGGAGAAGTAGGACGTCTTCAAACACATGCACACACACAGCCGGGCAAACCGTGCGCAGTATGAGAAACTGTAAAGCAACAGCCTGCTGCTCACGCTCCCTGTGAAGTGAAGGGGTTTGTCTAAACAGATGGAAGGGGAGGAACGGCTGTAGGAGGGGAAGGATTGGGCATGAAGGGAATGAGTAACATCCCCATGTGAGAAAAGTTGTGGGGGAAACAGGGTGGAATTTAGACGGACGGTTACAACACTTTTAAATGTTATTCACCTCGAGGAACAACTGCTTTAAACCTTAAGAAAACTTTGAACCTTTCTCTCAATCTTACACTAACAGGGGTCATAAAACAAGTCTGAGCTGAGGAAAACCTAGTGCTTCAACAGAAAGGGGAATCTGGCAAAACAGTGACAGGAAATGAAAGCACTACTTGGTGAATTTAAAAATAAAAAAAAGGGTAAAACATGCTGAGGGCCTGTTGGATGTGAAACTTCAGCACTTGACCTTCAGCACTCTAGTTTCAGCATATAATATCCATGGTTATTACAGGCTGTCGCATTGATTCATTATGAATCATTACCATTTATTATCAACACAGGCAGTCAGGAGGAACCACAGAATCACAGTGATGCTGTTAGTGTGACTTGATGTACATACAGTGACATCACTGACTTTGCAGTGAGTCGGCTTTTCTTTGTTTGGTCAAAAATAAAGTAAGTTTGGCTGTGACTGCTGTTCTGATACCACAGTAATATTTTGGTATACTCGGGAAATTTTTATTTGTTCTTATTAATACTTGACTAGATTTTGATCCCATACATTACAACTTACTCCTTCATTTATACAACCTTATATTTTGATTTTAAGTTGTTGAATGTTGTGTTCATGCCGCTGTCGAAGTCACATTTGTCTTAAAGGAAAAATCCACCATCACATGCTTAAATGCTGCTACAAAACTGTTGGCAATGTACCTAGCATTTCTGGGAATTATTAGTTGTTCCTGTAGACATGTGGCCAAATGTAGATGACCTGACGTCAACCTGAGATATTTCAAGCACAGTTGCAAAGGAGTTTGATAGCAGAAAATTGTCCAGTGGCCTTAAACATCAACCCTAAAATGTCAGATTCTGCATCAGTGCCCCAGAATAAATGAGCAACTGCTTCTTTCTAAAACCAGTTTCCAATAATACAGGGGGAAAGCCAGGATAGAAAGGGCAGAGATACCAATTTGTCCAGCAGCAGTTGTCTCAATAGGGCAGAGCGCAATGCAGCCTCGAGACATAGTGTGTGAGGGGCAGGGCTGTGATCACAGCTGAATGATCACACATGCGATCTATTTATATGTCCTTTGATTGAAAGCAACAACTTCACAGCCTTTCTCTGGGGGCTCCTTAAAGTGATTTTGGGGAATTATAGGAAATCACTAACTCAAGTTCAAGTGGACAAGGCAGGGTGAGGGCAAGCGAGTACACCAAAAAAGTAGATTACCGCATTTAATCACAAACTGACTGCTGCTACACTGGGCATCGCAGGCTGACGAAATATAGTGTGAGGGTATTTGAGGGTGGATTTTTCTTTTAATTTCAACGGGACTAACCTGTTTAAAGAATAAAAAAACTGTTGCTGGTCATTGGCAAGGAGTTATTATTTACTGATGGGTAAGAGGTGGCGGGGTCACGGCTGGCCAAAACACTGATATGATCAGACAGGATGAGGTGGGAATGTGGAGGAAACGGGAATAAGCACTGAAGGGTAAACTGCTGTTTGCCCCTGCTGCCCTGCCACAGGGGAGGAAAAACAAGCACCACATCTCACATACACAGAACACACACAACAGGCTCACAGCACTCTCCTTATAAAATATTATATTAATATGTTTAGCAACTCCAAGATTAGAATACATTCAGAAATACGGAGTGATGAGGCCACTTAGCACACAACATTTTTTCTTACATTGTGCACAAATACATTATGGCATACTTCCTCAATTGTAGATTATACTGAGACTACCTTACTTTCCATTTCTGCATCTTACGTGAACTTGTGCAT
>OMLF01012745.1:7459-21772 GCA_900302615.1 Holocentrus rufus | reverse complement strand
AAGAACAAATGTAAAACAAAGATGTATAACAGTGAAAGGTGTAAATTTATGGAATAATTTAGAAATAGAAATGAAATTATGTAATACACTTAATAGATTCAAAAAACTATTTAAAAATAATATTATTAGTAAATATGAAACAAAATTATGAACACTGATGTACTTATGAACTACCTTGGGACTCACTGTACGCATAACACATATTTTGTTTTGTGTCTTTCATTTACTTTATAACTCATATTTTGTTCTGTGTCTGTCATTTACTTTATTTTATTATTTAAGTGAACTGACAAAAGATTAACAATGTAACAACGATAGGCAAAATAAGCCAATGCTTCAGCCTATACCTTTTCGGTCAGGGTCAATTGTGTCTACTTGATTTGATTAAATTTTTGCAACTTGAAAATGACCGAAATAAAACATTCACTATTCACTATTCACTATACTTCAGCAAAGTACGCTCACAGTGCAGAGTTGTCCATGATAGTCTAAATGCTGTGTCAGAGCCTCCTTATAAGAATAAACTTCCAGGAGAAAAGGTACATGTCATTTTTGGCAAATAGAACGGTCCAATTTAAAGCTGTTGAATATCAGTCCAAGACACTGGCTATTGGCAGCTCCAGAGCAAAAATACTTGCGTCGGTTTCAGCCATCTCTGTGGAACTGTAGTCTGTAATGTTTTCGCTGACACAGCTGATCTATGACCTGATACTGTTGCCCTAACAGAAACACCATGTCGTTCATTATGCGCCCCGCAGGCCTGGACAAATAACAGTTCAATCTCCCATTCAGGGCCAGTGAAATGCGAGCCGGTCTTTTCTCCAGACTCATTCTTCAGATTATCCGTCTGTCCACGGTTCGCACAGGCATTCCTCTATTTCTACTGTAACTGAGCTAATAATGGCCATCACTGCACAAGGTATGCTTTATATTACCAGGCAAGAAACCAGCTCTTTTTTTTTCTGTTAGCAGTGTCATTTCTTAAGAGTAATTGGGATACCCAATGCTGCAGGGCTCTCTGTACTGGATATGTTCCCCATCAAACAATAGAACCCGGATTTAAACATTTCTAAACATACTAATGTTTAATTCAGTCATTCAACATTATCTTATCTGCCGTGTCGACACTCTTCGGTCTGTGATTCTGAAACCAATGGAAATGGCAAGAAAATGAAAATGGCAAGAAGTTGGACTTGATGGAGTTTCATTCACTTTCAGTTCGATCAATCAGGAGGATTTTCATCCAAATAAATTGAAAATATAGGCTTAAGGCTTGAGCTTTTATTGTGTGAATTGCAGTTCCTGTCCCACACAGGTGTTGCAGTGATGGGGCAAACCAACACAGTCTCATAAAATTTTATGAAATGATCACAAACTCTGATTGATACAGACGCGAAATATGTGACTATTATGTTCCTCCACCATGAAAGGATTTATGTGACAACAGCACAAGTTGGACACGCCACTGAAATACTACAGCTGAAAATTTAGTTAGGATTATGGAAAAAATGAATACTAGTTTCATCTCTGATTCATATTCCAAATCACTGGAGGTCACTGGGGTCCCGTGCTGACTTGATTGCATCACTTTCTTCTTGCAGATTTTCCAGCAGCGTATTCATGCTGCAAATATCCTGTTCCACCTCATCTTGGAAGTGCTGAACTGAGGTGTGGGTGGGGCTGCACTAAGCTCTTCTAAAGTCTTTACCTAAGTGGGAACGTAAAGTTCACATGGGGCTTAGTAGCTACTAGTTAGTTTGTAATTAACAAACAACTAAGTGCCAGACGTAAAGTAATTAAGTAATGTGTAGTTACAAACAAATAGGTTTACCTAGCATTCTTCAAATTTGTAAACAGTAAGTATTGAACAAACCCTCAAGCTCTGCTGCCTATTCCTAGTTCCAGTTATTTTCAAATATAATGGATACATTAAAGGAATACTCCAACATTTTAGGCAAAATACTCTTTTTCAACTTACCCAGACTGAGACAAGACCTTCAATACCATTTTCACCTCTGTACGTCCACTGGTTCAGTTTCTATGGGTAACATTTCATATTAGCTTAGCATAAAAACTTGAAGTCTACAGGAGTCATTAGCCTAGCTCCGTCAAAGTGAAAAAATAAACCATACAGCAACACCTGAGCTGTCTTATTTACACAATGTATCGTGTGTATTTGAAATACACGTTTTAGTTTTAGTTTTAATATTGAATTAGATAATATTAACAATATTGATCAATGTCCAATATACTGTATCTCTGACAGTATTTTCATCATCAAAACTGGTAGAAATTTTGATGAAATGTGGTTTTTACTCAAATATTATTATTTAACAGAACATTTAATGTCCTTTTCAAAATGTCACACATTTGCACACTGATTGCTATACAGCTTTATTTTCTATTTTTCCTCGTTATGCTCTCTTAATACAGAATCAGGCAGAAATGCCAACGTTGTCGTATCAATCCAGAGGATGTAGTCTGTCAGGTTTTAACATCGTAACTCCTTTTTTGTAGTACAGCACATGAAGATTTAGTTGTGACTTGGTAGTCACAAACTTTACAACTAAATTAGAATATTAAGGCTCACTGCAGTTCACATAATATTCAGTTGGTACTAAAGGGCCTAAATTGGACAATAAAACCCATGGTATGCCATTGCACCATCAACACCGGCCGTCATACAGAGAAGATGGATCTATGGATTCATGCCTTTTATGCCAAATTTAGACCCTGACATCAGTCAGAAACCACAATTTATCTATACTGTATGATGAATGGCAGATAGGGAGTTTAGTGCCTTGCTCAAGGGTATTTAGATATTTAGATAAAGAGCCTATGACTGCTGCAGGAATTAACCTCATTCATGGTTATTAGACATTCACTGTGGTGTCTGGGCCACCCTGAATGTAGAAAAACTGTAGAAAAACAATTCATAAGGCTGTTTTGACACTACAGTAGTTGGTGTGTATGTGAATTTGTGTGTATGTGAGCACCCACACACATAAATGCCCCCAGGGACTTTTTTTTTAAGTACACTATATAAACAGACAGTGCTGGAAAAATCCTCCCACCGAAATATCATTCTGAAATCAAATTTATGAGTGTTTTCACAGCAGCTTGCGATTTCTAGTTTATTTAATCAGAGCAAACACACAGCCCGAAATCATCAGACATGTTATGAACAAACCACTTTGCCCGAACTTGATATTCTCATCACAGAGTGCCGAAGGGCCTTGGGTTGGTTTTCACGAGCTTTAAGTTGGCAATAACTCGCAGTGTAAACTGTCATGGTGAACAAACACTGACAAAATGAAAAGAGTATATGATTTTCTCTGTCAGCAATTGAGAATATGACACCACTTTCTTAGGAAATAATGTTTATACAAGAATAATGCTAGAAAAATGTTATTTTAGATTCATTTTCTATCATGAGTCTACAGCACATAAAGACAAAATTGCTACAAGATGACTGACCATGTGAGAATGACATAAATTATGGCACATTTAACTCAAAGTAACTAACCTGGGTTTTTGGTTGACAAATTGGAAACACTTTCTTATACTGGCTCCAATATAATTTATAACATATAGGGATGTTGAACAATATTCCTCAGGTAATGATTCCTCTTTTTTGCCACAATGGCTGTACAGTGTTTTAGACTAGAACGGTTCATATAGCCAGCTAAAACAACCAGTTACATCATGCTAGTTAAGTGACCATTTCATTTCCTGTCACGCACAGTAAACACTCCATTACACTGCGTTATGTTTATGGCTTATTTCAAGCAACTGTAATCTTTTGCCTGCTCTGCCCATCTGGTTTTGTAAGATGGAGCTTGGTTTGGCGTGAGGAGAGGGAAAGTGCCACATGGTACAATGCATAAGTTTGAGAGAATTGCTTTCAAAATGACACGTTACCTGTTTAAAACTGTAATCCACAGTATACAATCAAGCTCACTCATGCAGTTTTGTCTCAGAAATCAAGTTCAGCAAACATCGCCATCAAGTGAAACCATCAGCTATGGCATCATCTTCATCTTCCATCTTTCAAACTAATTTAAAAATCCCATTTTTTTCAGATATCTACATTGGATTATAGTAAGCCTACCAGTTTTTGTAATCAAACTTCTGTAATTCCATTACATGCAACATGAGAATTGCTGATCCTGCCTTATTGGTGCATGCAACAAACAGAAAAACGATGCCTGAAACTTATGGGCACTGAAATATGGTTCGAGAAGTGAGTTAAGGTTGCTGGTTCAAATCCTGGCTGCGAAAATGCAGATGGGGGTGAGTGAATGAGACAATTTCTCTCTTGTTCAAATAACAATGAGGTGCCAGCAAGACCTTTCACCCTAGGAAACCTCCTAACCTCCTAACCTGCAGTAGACCATGGTTCATGCTTTTAGAGTTAGTCTTTGATTCTGCTGGTGCAGTTTGATGCAGCACTTGCCACCTATATGGAAAGTCTGTTTCACACACCTTTGTGATTACAGCTCCATTCAGCTGCATTCCTTTTAAAGAGCACCTGTAACTTTATCATTTTCTAAACGGCACTTTGCCAGGAAAAGTAAATCTATAATGTGCGCTCATTTTCAGGTGGAAAAACCCCATAAAACTGTCTTTTTTGCATAAGTATATCATGATAACATAATAAGTAAGCGGCCGCAGTTCAAAGCCGCCTCCAAAGAATGAGGTAGAACATTGACTTGGGCTAATCACCACTGTGCTGAGGCTGCTGCAGATGTGAAGATGCTGAGAACATGACTGAAATCATATGGGAGAACATAGTGCAAGTGTGGACTGAACTTGTTATTACAGATGAGTAACTGACCTTGAGGACCTATATGACAGTAAAAGTGCAGTAAATTTATGTTATTTAGACAGGCATCAGTTAAAGGTTGTTTAGATAACTTTGTCGAATGGGCGAAATTTCATGGAAGATTTGACCTCAGACAGCTTTCCCACCCCTCCCACCTGAGATTCAGCAGCTCCTCCAAGCAAATTAACTGTAGACTGTGGATGTTTAAAACAGCCAAAGTAAAAGCTTGCATGGCTATACAATGAATTACTATACCTGCAAAACAAGCATTTATTTGTATTAAAACGTTGGAGTCATTAGTATAAGTCTAATGTGTGAAGTGAAAGTGAAATGATGTATAAATAGGTTAGTAAACTGTAATCTGAAGTCAGGTACAATTTATTTAAAAACCTTAAATGACCCCAATCTCATATATCTTGAATTGTTTTGATACCGCTTACTATAATGCATGCAATGAGTGCATGGATTTACGTCAGGATTAAAAAAGGTAACTAAACTCTATAGTGAGTAAACTTTACCCTCCACTGTGCCTTGATTATATCTTTGCAAAACAACAGCTGCTTGTGCTTTCTCTATTGGGGAAGCGTTTATGAAATTCACTTAAAATTGTTGGCTTGGGAAGCTAAGATGCAGTGTTGAGCAACAGCTCAACTTTCACCATGATGTCATGACGGGTTTGGCTGACTCAGTGTCATGAAGCATCTAGCTAATGCACCGTGGGGCTGACACAGCTGAAAAGTTTATCGTAAATTGCCTTGTGTGACTTACAGACAGGGATGTAATGACGGGCGAACTTACCCCGACTCAGGTTACCCACATTTTTATTTGCGGAATAAGTTTTACCACCTTTTTAGGCTGAAATAAATCTCTATTGCATAAGTTCATTGCACACATCAGTATAAGAAGTAGCTACTAACTAATGGAGGTTTATTAAGAATACGATCTTTTAATGAAAAATAACATAAATAATGCATTTCTGAATGTGTGACTGATGAGTTCAGCGATCTCAAATATCATTTGAGATCACTAAATATTATGAATATCAAAGAATATTATAGAATATCAGTATTCATCAAGACTCATCCAATTATTGGATGTAATCATCCAGACAGATTTTATTTCAGTGGTGATACATGATGCCAAGCAAGTCCAGAAAATTTTCTAATCACGTCCCTAAAGTCAACTTACCTGCTCCCATGCTCCCAATTACCCTCTTTCTCGCCGTGGTTATTTTTAACAGGTCTCCGTGCATTTTAATGACCAATCATAAATCCTCATGTTTTCGCCAAATATTTTAACAACTTGTGGCTGGTCACACTGGTGACTGATACACAGAGAAGAGCTCCCAGAAACGGCACAGGCTCGTTGACATTGGCATCACAAGACTTTACCCAGAGGCCCGTATTTGCTCACACTCTCGCCCAAGTTCACAAGCAACAAGGATAAGAGATTTAGAAGAAAAGCCTTTAACTGCCTGCTGAACGCTACAAATTCATTTCGGAATTCATCAAAAAATGTACCACTGCTAAATGGAAGTGTGATTTTTGCAGGTTCCTCCCAAAGAGCTAATCCCTGACTTGCCAAAAGCCTGATTTGATCATCATCTGCATTGAAGTGATCTGGCTCAGGAAACACATTCGTCAACCAATCTGTGTTTACCGCAAATATTTCCTCACCTGTGAATTATAAAGAAAAATAAGAATCTTTCATTTATTGCAGGAGTCATTTCAGGGATCAGATCCAGGACTGGAGGAATATAGTTACTGGAACAGCAAACCTACAATGACATCATCCTCTTAAAACTAATGGCTATTATTCAAAAACATATGGCTGCCGGCCACATGTGTAGTCCATCCCACATCGCTCCCCCTATTCCCTTGTGGGCTTGTGCAAAAAAGAAAACAATTGTTTCTCTGTTTTATTCTCCTTCCAGGTTATCCCGTTTTCCCCCTGGATTCCAATGGCTGTTATAGTCATAATCTCATGCTGTGAGCAGCATTGAAACACTAGTGAGAGGCAAACAGCCTGGGGTTCTGGACGGTTAACAGCCAGAAGATTGATATGACTAATCTGCCAAATTGACTGTGATCCCAGAATTCCAGAGGTACCTGGCCTCAAACACTGCGCGTCAACCCATCCTTCTTCCTGAATCCTGCAGTCAAGCCAAATATATTAATGGTTTGCTTTCTAGCTCCAGGTCAGCAAATCAGCTGAAAAAAAATCTGTTTGAATGACTTTGTACATTTACACAATCACCCACCCAGGTGAAGCTGTCAGCTTGTGTGTCAGGGTGTCAGACTCTTTTAAAACAACCTTGTCTCACAAAATTTATGCCTGTTTAAGTCTATATGCAAGTATTTAAGTTCTTTGAAATGAGCTCTTATCCAAACCGCATTGAAGAGGATGTATTTCATATTTACTTTATAGCTACACTGGAAATCATTTTAATGATATATTCTAAATTGATTTGTCTATACATGCTCCTTGGTCTGCCAACACAAAATCCTCCAGAATGACCCTTTTATGTTGCTGGCTACTGATGGTGCGCCATAAAACAGAGAATACAGCTATACCATTAAATACAAAGGAGTTTTTTTTTTTTTTAAAGCAGTTAGGGGAATAGCTGTGCCTTTGAAGGCACATACATGGATTAAGAACAGAGAGCTGCCTCACTTTTTAAAACCTCAAGGCTCAGCCGAGGTTCAAAAATCCATAAAACAAAACATTTGGACCTGGTGAAAAAAAGGAAAGTCTTATGTTACGACAGCCTATTTGCTGCCAAATGTTTGCACTATAAGTCTAAATAACACTTTATTGTTTCCTCCTGTTAATGTGAGGAGGAGCATCTTAAACCAATAGACATCAGTGTAAAAAGTTACCCAGATGTGTGTGTTTGGAAAATGTAGGGGAGAGAGGGGTAAGTGGAGCCAGTGGGTAGGATGATCCACTCCATGCATCGAATGCCTTTCCACAATGAAATGAATCAAGTCATAATACATGTAGATAAAGGAAGATAATTAATCTCTTTAAATCTGTAATGGAAGAGAGCACATGGGGAACGTGAAAGAGAGCCAAACATGATTTTTGCTGTGTGAAGCGATCACGACAAAAATGTCTTCTTTCATCTCAATGGATATAGATACGTTTTAGGTTTTATTACACCTTAATTTAAGGCTGTGTAAGGAACATTATGAGGTCACTCAAACTTAGCGTGACTATGGGCCTGATTAGCTCTGTGAATCTTTTTTTGTTTTGTTTTATTTTGCTTTTTCAAAGTGGTTGTTATGGGGTAAAAAGTGCCAAAAAACCCTAGGTCAGGTTGGGCCAAAAGATCTTTTTTTTAATGGGTCATATTTATCATTTTCATGGATGCATTAAGTTCAAGTATTCATAACAATTATGGTTTAAAATAAATATAGTACAAAATGTAAAAAGCATCTCATTTTACCCCACCCTCCCCTATTCAATCTAGTATTGTATTATCTGTATACTGGAAACTACTGTTGTAATTTGTAATATATTTGGTGTGACGTGTCTTTTGTGTAGCAAAGTGAATTTGGTTGCAATGAAAGAATTTTATTTTTTCATCAGGCTAAAAATGTTTTGTTCCAGCTGAGGCACTTTGACAGGTTCTGGTACACACATAACTGTCCATGTATAATTCAGTCATCTAGACAGACCAGTCCAGCTGTGAGCTCAGTGGTGTGTTATCACTTGCCTAAAAACAAGTGAACGGTAATATCTGCTGAATAATAGAATACTTTCCTAGCCTCTGACAAAGAACAGATCAAAATAGTATTTCATCAGTTTTGTCAATTTGCAGTTTTCACTGAAACGACAAATCCAACAGGATGTTTTTTACAGATCATCCCTTAATAGGACAAAGCTGCATCCTGGCCCTGGGTTTCTGGGGCTCTTTTGAAGACAGCTGAAGTAATGATTAGAAAGCAAAGTCCACATCTGAGATATATTTTCCAATACCAAAGCCATTACTGGAACCAGATGGGTAAGACGTTGGTCTGTTTGATACTTCCTGGTTTTTAACAAGCCTTTTTATTGACAGAATCGGTTTAATGTTTTATTGTTTTGTTGTTTATCCGTGTTGTACTGACAGGATGAATTTCAACATGGAGAAATGTTTACGTTAAAATATTCAAAATGTGTAACCCAAGTCTATGTGGGTAGGAAATATAACGCTGGCTAACGGTCTGCACCCCCTGTCAGTCTTGTTTTGATATCCCCTGTGGATTGTGAGCACATTTGCATGTTATTGTTGATGTATCAGATGAAACAGCATAGGGAAACGATGCATGTTCAGCGTGGAAACCATATCCATCAGCCAAGTCTCTGCAAAAATAACTCTCAAATTCGACAACTGATTAGACAGCGTTGCCCTTTGGTTAAGAAAGCATGAAACTTCACTATCAGCATGAGCTGGTAATGATGTGTATCTCAGGATTAGCATTTACACTCAGCATACCGAGGTATCAACAGCGTGTGAAACCATAATGAGCCCATGTAAGATGTCAGATAGACACGAATTTGGATTGTTTGAACAAAACATACATGTGAGGGAAATGTTTTCTTTCCAAAAAGCATGAAACTTAGTTTGGCTCTGTTGGGAAAAAGTACAATCTGTTTGACATGTTTGTCAAGGCATATGCTGACTGAATTGGCAGCACATGCCCTATTTTTGCTTTTACAGCACCAGACAGCATGCACACACCATGAATAAAGCATAAAATGAAGGTTTACAGAAAGAGATAAGAGATAGGCGATGTCTTGCCAACACAGTTTTGAGACGCCAAACACGTGGAATTAGAATTAAGGCCTTACTTATACAAGATTATGTACCTTAATACCGTCTGTTTCCAAAGCACATATAAGACTTTGCACATGGTGTCCATTTAAAATCATGACTATAATCAATCATTTATTATACCTGAGGTGCTTTTTGAGTCAGACTGTGCACAATGCAACACAAATATGCAGTCTTGATTTATATTCTGGTGTTGGCAGTGTATCATCATCTTCACTTTTCACATTGATATTATCTCTTTATACTTTTGGGAGAGCAAATTATGTCTGATTAATAACAATCTGCAACACTGAAGTCTTCAAAGGTTAACAAATTGCAGCGTTCAGTTAGTTTATAAAATGGGCTGACCAAAAACGAAAAATACAACATAAATCCATAAAAGAAAATAAAACAATATCCCAGACACTGATACTTTTTTTCATATTTATGTAAAATTTGTATGTACATGTAATAGGCAGCGATACACTGCTGACATTCAAATCATGACACAAAATAGTGCTAAAATGGACCAGCAAAACTGAGCAAAACATTCTTTGCACTCTGACAATTTTAATGATGTGAGACTACAGCCTGGTGTTAAAAGATGAAAAGAATGCCATGACCAAGGGATAGTGATTACTGCATGAAGACTATTTAGAGAGACCAAAAAAAAAACAATAATTAAACAATTTAAAAAATGAAAAAATAAAATAAAATAAATGGGCCAAATGTCAATTGTCAACATACAAGGCAAGAAATCAGATTATCACGCACCAGAATCAGACACTGGTTCTGGTACAAGCAACCATTGTTATGTTCTGGACTGTTGTTCAGTTGTTATATTGCTAATGCATATTATAATGTTACATATTGTAAAGAGCAGGCCTACACCTTATCTCAAAACTGATGTGTATCATAGAATGGGTCTATGGAATTGGATAAACAGTTTACTGGGAGTTATGATGTTATGAATTTTCAAGTAAAAAAATGTAAAAAAAAAGAAAAAAAAGAAAAAAAAAAAGTAATTGGAATGAGGCAATTGATAATGAAATGATCACAAGTAGCGGTAGTGCAGTCATTAATTTGTCAAAACAATCAGGTCACGGCAGCACTCTATCATACTACTGTCAATAAGTTATTCAACAACTACCGTATCAGAAGCTGCTCTCTACAGTGTGGCTTTTAAAGCTAAAAATGCCAGCAACTGTCAATTCTGTAGTCTAATCATTGATTCTATGATCTATTATTATATGATCAGAGTGAGAGAAACTTCAGCGTTTTCAGCAAAATCCACTGACCTGTCTCGGATGTCGTCGCAGCACATTCTGGATGTGTGTAACACAAGTATCTACATACATATAGTGGAAATGATTTCAGTAAGGCAGGGCTTTTACTACAATGTCCTTTTCTTAAGGGAAAAACATGGAAAACCCAACCCTATAAACTGCGGTGCCATTGATCACCATGTTCAACTAGAAATGGACATCGGAGATTTCAGTATATCTGTAAATATACAAAGATATATAGATATATAAACAGAACAATAGAAAGCAAAGTTTTGGGTTTTTTATGGTTGTGCAAGTTCATATGTAGCATGAGATTCAAACAAAGGAGGGGGAGTCATATTATTTGAAGACATTCTCGAAGGCGGGACATTTGTGGCTCTTGAGTTTCTTGATGGCCTTTTTGAACTCTTTGCTGGACTTGTCCCACTTGTGGATGCCTGTGAGGAGGTACTGCTTATCCACCTTGCGGCCCATGATTAGATACTGGTTTCCCAGGTTTTCTAGCTGCTGGCAGGGGCAGTCCGCGCCGTTCTTCAAGTACAACACCAGCTTCTTCAGGTCCTTCTTCTTCAGGTTCCCTAGTTTCAACGTCTTCTTCCGCTTCTGCAGGATCACCTTGCGGTCCATGTTTTCTCGCTTTACCTCCTTGATCTTGGTCTTGAATGCTGCAAACAGAGAAAAGGGGGAAGATGTCACAAAAAAAGGCATGTTGCATAATGCATTCTCCGCATTACCTCATGTCTAACGGTGCGTTGCTTCTTGTACAAAATGGTTGGTCTAAACACAATGCCACTGCTAAGGAGCGCTGGTTAATATTACATGAGGACAAAAACGCCAGTCATGCACTGTAATCCCTCTCTGTAGCATGCGAGCAAAATGACAGAAAGGTCGGGTTGCTAAAGGGTATCAGTGGCAAATCAGCCCCATCTCTTCAGGGAGGAAAGTATGGTAATGTAATTCTGTAAGGGGTTGAGTGGGGAGAGGGATTATAAAGAAAAATCTTCCTGTCAGGGGTATGACCAATGAAAATACACTTGTATGGGAAAACACTCCTTCTATATTTCCATTTTCTTGGAATGTTTTCTTTACTTTTGTTCATCCAGCAAATGGTTTATTGATCATGTGTCCCATTTTTTCAGAATCATTCTGCTTCACATTTATTCATGTGCACACATTCACACCTGGGAGCTGCCCAGTAAAACCAGCGTTTTACTGTTGGTAGTAGATCCACCGATGCAAATACATTGCTCAAGGAACCTTGATGACAGTTATGCAAGCGAAGGGAGAGCTTCACTTATTCACCGACTTCAACCATCAACATATTCCAGTCACAAGCCTGACTCTCTGACCTTCCTAGGCTACAGACACTCCGAGTCAAAGCCAATTTATTATGTCAAGGAGTGAACCATGTCTCTTTGATCAACTTATCCATTTTGTGATGAAAACACAGAGACAAAATTCATCCACGTGTCCCTGGTATATCACTCAATCCAGTTACTCCTGGAAAACTGAAAAAGTGTGATTTTTATCTCATATTTCCTACATATTCTACCCACACAAAACTACCAGGCCACATATTGTTTAAGATTAATTGTTATTTAGCTTCAACAAGTTGCCATTTTGTCACTCACTCAACATAATGTATGCTAAAGTATAAAGTAAAGTAGCATGGCACCCTCAAGATATTTAAATTAAAGGATTAGCATGAAGCACTGGAACCAGATGATTTAAGTGCTTTTTGCAGAACCGATTGATCAGAAAATGCTTTTCAGAACCACAAACTAAATAAATAAATAAATGCATAAATACAAATAAAATGTATTTGCAAATGTTTTTGTTCAGAATATTTTAATTGCATCCTGTTTGGCCTTTCTGCTTACCATTGGAAAATGCCCAAAAGTTTTTATCCTCTGAATACCCTGCCCTCTCATTAGCTTTGATCACTAAACCCACACAGTCTGGGTTACCCTTGCTTATGATGACTTGACAGAAATTCAATATGCCACTCTTGACTAAAAATATGTAACTGTCTCTGGGAGGCAGTGGCTGCATGTCACAAACCTCTTCCTGACAAATATCTGGATTAAGGACACAGATACTGCACCTATACTGATATTGCATATCAGGAAAATACTGAATAGACGGTAACTGATACTAAAGCCTTATGCCATGAATCAAGTATAACATCAGAAATAACATTTAAAACAAAGAAACATGAAAATAAATATACTCTGTTATTTTGTCCAGTAAACTGAAACTAACAGGCTAGGTCGATATTGTTCAATAAAAGCAATGTATTCAGTATAATTTATGAAAAAAATAATATAATCAAAATCAGCATCAGCAGTGCAAAGTTGGTATCAGCGCTCCACTTGTCTGGATAACACCCTCTTTTTTGACTATTACCTCCCATTCGAATCTCCTGCTGTTTTTTCGATTAACCACTAATATGCCTGAGCTTTCACTAAACTCTATTTAACCTTCTAATCTCTCTGTTTCCTCCTGCTTCCCTTTTGAAGTGGAGCTTGAGTCCGCCTCTGGTGGTCCAAAGCTCCATATGTTCCCATATAGTGCCTCCTCTTTTTCCCCGACACAGTGATGTGTGTACAGCACAGATGACCTTGCGGAATGGTAACATGAGAAAAAAAAAACATGGCATGCTATGTCAAATCTAATTCACTGAGCTCGGGTCAAGATAAAACACTGAGTCATGTCAAAGAAAAAGTCTTGTGACCTGCAGTGCACCCTCATGGCTGAACATGAAGTCTGTTCACATTGCAAGAGGGATGTGAGCTGATAAAACTTAACTTTTAACGCCTGATATTCTTCAGTTTTCATGAATCCACTACAGCCTGAAAGTAGACACAAGACTCCCTTTGAGCGCGTTCATGATGTTTGGCAGTAGACCCACTAGAAACCTGAATGGGCACCTAAGAAACCGCTCTAGATTTCATCTCTTGCATTGCCCTCGTATCTTCCTATCGCTAATTAAAGTGTTAGAAAAGAACAGTCCTGCTTTTCCCAGTATTAACAGTGCACATGGTAGGGATTAGGACTTTTATCCTCTGTCTCTACTCTCTGAAACAATCTCTGTGAGGAGGCTTAGTGTTCGATGAAATCAAAATGGGCAGCATTCATAATTAGTGAGTCATAAAAGAGAAGGCCTGGCCCACCCCTGAAAGGGCTTCATCTTAATAAATCCTCCCTCCTTATAATCCTTCGGCTGCATTGAACTTTCCTTGCACCTCTTGTTGCTCGAGTGCTTAATCTCCTCAGACAGAGTGTACAGTAACCTGTTGCACCATATGAAATTATTTTAACTGTTAAGAGGAAAACAGTGCTATCCCTGACTGAGAGCTAATGAAACTGTGTCCTCACTTTTGCCTTCCTCAAAGTCAAACATA
>OMLF01012744.1:26945-40153 GCA_900302615.1 Holocentrus rufus | reverse complement strand
GCGCACTTCCTTTCGCTGCATTCATCGTCTCATCGCTGCCATTACTCTCTCGCGCTTCCTTCCCCTCTGTTGTTTTCCTTTTGTTTCTCTCTCTCTTTTTTTGCCAAAGAACCGAGGATGCAACAGTTTCGGCAGACATTTCTCCCCGTCCTCTCCATGCTACAGCATACAGAGCAAAGAGTTTTTTTTTTTCTTGTAGCCCCATCCTTCTAGATCTGTCGGAGTGACTGGCATCTGAAAACCATACATGCTATATACAGATCAACTCTGTCTGCCGTTTCCACGCACTGAGCCCCACAGGCTGTGAGATAAGAGCTGTGCTTACGGCTGGTATATGCCTGTTTCTGTCTGAGGGTGAGTTTGCACCAAGCACGTTGGGCGTGATTTATTCTAACAATGACATGTTTACTTACCCCAGTAGCTCAGTGTGTTCGGTCAGGTCAGAACAATGCCATTTCAACGCGCTTGGCACCACATCAACGTGCCCGCTGGTGTGAGTCTCAGCCTTGGAAACCGCTAGGAGCGAGAGCGTCATTCCAACAACAGGGTCGCTCACATTTGGGCTGAGCCAAAAACTCCAAACCTTTTGTTTTTATTAATAATGAATATTCTGCTGAGGCTCGTACAATTTGCCCAAGAGAGAAAAGGTCATTGTGTGCACAAAGTAGATTGAGAATATTGCCATCACACATTGACACTGGACTTTTTGTTGGGATGGATACAGAAAAGAGCTACTACAAAATGTGAGATTTGAATATTGTTCTGTGCTTGACTTGTTATGATCAATTACAGAACCTTATTTTGTAGGGTTAATTTTGATGTGGGCATTATTGATATGACTCAGACTGTTGTTTTAAGCATAATGTTGTCAATATGGGTTATGTTCAGTCTATTATTACTACCTATAGGAGTATATGAAGAGGTCAATTAGGACCCTCTATCTATCTATCTATCTATCTGTTTGTTTGTTTGTTTGTTTGCTTGTTTGTTTCACAGTTTGAGCCAGCAGTCTGAACTACTTGCTGATCTCCTTTGTCTCTGGTCATCTCATTCTGGCTCTAGGCATTGGCAGCTATAAAAAGCCATGATGCTTCTCACTTATTGATTCCTCTCAGCGGCGGAGTCTGGAGATGGACCCCCAACCCTCCCTAAACTCTGATCTCTTCCTTCTATGTCATGGTCTGATGATCGTCGCAGAGAGTTTTTTTTCGCGAGCACCTGTCGCCTATATAATGTAATTCTGTTTTCAAAGGTACCGCCGGCTTCTGGAGGAAAATAAAAAAGGATGAGTCTGGTTACATTTGGATGAGAGACAGCTTGAGGTGACACATTGTATTAAGTCTAAACACTAGGTGACAAGCCAGGTTGGGGATGAATGGTAATGAGCAGAACCGAAGAAATTTTTTTTTCCTTCTTTTTTTTTCTTTATTCCCGCTGTGGCCATCCAGACATCATATGTCAGGCAGATAGGCTCTAAATATTTGGCTCGGTAATCTTTGCCTGCCGCCTGACCACGAAACCAAATACAAATCTGCCATCCATGACAGAGGAAAAAAAAAAACGACACACTGCTGGTGAATTTGGAAATGTTGCCTTATTTGCAAAGTGTGAGGATGCAAAAAGGTTCTTCAACATGGATAAATCACCTCAACCTTGATGGAGCAGCCTGAAATGACCTGTGAAAACTATCTTCATGCTTTTCTCCGAGTAAACAAATTAACATGAGCAATGCCTCAATGCAAAGTCATTTATACTCAGTGCAGAAAACAGTAAATTGACCTGCTCTTGCAATTAAATGCACTAACAAGGTGAATCCAGGTGATCCCATGTTGATTTGAATTCACTTCACTCCTGAATGAAGGATGCAGATGCAGAGAAAGTTGATTTTTTTCTTAAACTGGAGTGAAACACTGACTGTGCAGAGGAAGGCAAACTGAAAATTAGCATGGCGGTGCTCATATTTTATGTACTAGGTGTACATATTGCATGACGCCGACTTTGTCAGCTTTTGATATCGATATCTCCCCCCTGCAGCTTGCCAATCCGATTCTTATTAGATTCAAACACGGTAACTGTGATGTCTTATCCAGATGCAATACTGTAGGCGCTGTGTGAGGGAGAGATCACTGGCTGGAACAGTCCGCTGGGGCCACAGTGTCTGAAGCTGCAAAACTGTCCGTTGTGAGAGGGAGTAAAAGCAATACAATCATGTAGGCAGTTGCATTCACAATCTTATCTACAATGTGAGGAAACCATTTACAATACCCCCCCTCCCTCCTCCCACTATCGCCCTGCGCGTGACCTTGTGGTATAATGGAGTCGTCTCATCTTGTCATTTCGAATTGGACAACATTGTTCTTTTATGGTGCAGCCACCTACAGTGGGTAATCTCACATTTCTGAGAGCACATCTCATCCACCTGACTGAGTTGAGCGGAAATCATACTGAGACTCTTGGAAGTAGAGCTAACAGCAGCACTTACCTCTCCTCTGTGGCACGAAATCACCTCATCATTTTTTTAATTTTTTCTTTAGTTGAAAGTGTTTAATATCGTTGTTGTTTGGTTTATCATCTATCTGTCAAAGACCAAGCACAGCACTATTATTGGCTAAAGAGACGATATTGTTGCCTATAGAGCCGGAGTATTAAATTAAATTATAACTCAACAAAAGGAATATAACATTTATTTCGACATTAGTGGTAATTATAGGTCACTGGGGGAATCATGAACAGAGGGAAATATTGTGTAAAATGAGATATATTGGGTATTTGTGGACTTACCGCATGCCAGATATTCATCATCATCAATCCTTTATTTAATTCTCCAGAGAACATTGAGGGAAAGACCCTCATTTACAATGTTACTAGGATTACAAGGCAGCTTACAGTGTAAAAGAACAGGGTGTGAAAGTATTACCAAAAGGATATGAGAAATATTCATGTGAATGTTAATACTGAAGGGCTGCAAATATGAGCTAAAAGCAGCCAGCCCAACCCTTGGTCTGCGATCTATAGATGATTTTCAATAACGCAGTAGCATATTTGCATTAAAGTAGCCTACCTGCATTGACTTTTCAATGTTTGTGGAAAAAAATGCCTTTAGCAGCACGACCATTAAAACATCTCAGAACTTTTAAGAGCTGTGCGTAATTGTCCGCACTCCGGAAGCCAAGCAAAGCGTTCGTGCCACGAGACTCCAGAGGTGAAGGGAGGGGGGGGGAAAGAAAAAAAAATCTCCAAACAATTACTTGGCAACAAATGTGCGCCTTGCCAAGAAAATTTACATCTAACCTTGACTTTTAAGCCAAATTTAGTCATTAATAAATATGAAGGATCATGGCCCGCCTCAGGAAATATCCACCCCTGACATTAACCTCAATGTGGTGGAATCATGCCCAACAAGCATCTGACTGTAATTTGGGAACTTCAAAGGGAAATTAACTGATAGATGTTCATTCCGGTGGGCTGAGCTTTAATGGTTTTGACTTACATAACAAATGCCCACGGATGTGTACAGTTCACTGCCGTCCATGCCCTGCAATCCAAGCATGCGCTTTAACGTTTGCTCCATTGTCTCTGAGGCTGCTGAGGCCCTGTGCTGTGTGATCTGCTGTTAGATCAGAGGAGGAAAGTGTTAAAGCGTGGGCATGATTTCAGAAAATGAGCCCTGCCGTTTTAGTGATCTTAGCATGAAAGATGCTATTGTCTTAAATGTTTTGAACAGTTAATGAACACATAGATTTGCACACAAATGAGGGTTTGAGGACCAAGAAATGGTTCTTGGTGTCTAGGTTTGTTTATGCTTAAAGGTGTGTGTGTGTGTGTGTGTGTGTGTGTGTGTGTGTGTGTGTGTGTGTGTGTGCATTCATGTATGCCTAGGTGTGGGAGTCCTTGACACGAAAAGGAAAGCAACACCGATAGTTATTCCTTGCAGGGCGAATTCACTCTGGACACATAATTGCTTCTCCGAAGCCATGTACATCTCCAGCTTAGAAATACCCATTTCTTGCTTGCTTCCTCCTTTGAAGCTGAAAACAATTTTCTTAATCACGGTATGAGTTTTGCCCTGTCACATTTTTCCATTGCACAATCTGCCTTTTGATTTTTTGTCATTATATTAACGCACGGTCTTTTAGGCAGGACAAAAGAGTTAGACGGTTGCTAAAAGTGGGGCAATTACACTGATGCTGTGCAGTGGCCCATGTCACACATGGACCATTGTGACTCCAGATTTTGACAGCAAAAAACCACATGATTGTGGGGTTTTAAGGGGTTGTGAGGCATGGCGGAGCTGCATTATTATATATGTAATGCATCTGAAAGCTCTGAGATCTGCAGAGGCCAAATCTGCAGCTGTTTAAAAAGAGCACAGAGGAATGTCAGGGAAACGTGACATTACCCAATTGCCTTTCAACGCAGCACACAAGATATATTTTGCAGTGATGCCATAATGTGACATTAACTGGAAGGAAGAAATGAGGGAGACGTACATGCTGCATGAAATGCAATTCCACTTCCATTTAATTCCATTTCTTTCATTCATTCAAAACTTGTCCCACAAGACAGAAGGATGACAGCCGCAGTAACTGATATTATTAAATGCCTTATAATACTACCTTTTCTTTTAATATTACAAAAAGTTCAAACATCAGCACTGGTTTTGCCAGCTGGGAAATACACGTGTTG
The DNA here is from genome assembly GCA_900302615.1 of Holocentrus rufus. Classification (NCBI taxonomy): domain Eukaryota; kingdom Metazoa; phylum Chordata; class Actinopteri; order Holocentriformes; family Holocentridae; genus Holocentrus; species Holocentrus rufus. Next base: position 35,467 of record OMLF01012744.1, on the reverse strand, counting down.
CATTCTGGGATAAGCTAGGAGAAGACAGTGATACCAATAAAGTAGGCTGCCACCTTTATGCACTTTGACCTTCTGCCACAATATTTATAGGCTGTTTTTTTTATCCCATGATGCATTTTTTTCTTGATGAGCGCAGTGTCATCCAGGGTGACAGTGGTGACAGCGTCACAATTTACCAGCCAAGTTTCCATGATCGTGACACTCATTATACCTATTTCCATAAGCCAAGACCTTCTCCATAACTATATGTGGTGAGTGCAAATGATGCATGAAAAATTCTGAAATGGTGTCTGAGACAGCGTTTTCCTCTGCCACCGGAGAGATTGAGAGCCCTGATGATCACTCAAAATCATTATATTAAATCTGATTAGCATTTACAGCCCACTACAGCACGAGTGGTGCAAACTGAAAATAGCTCCCCGCACCTCGACACAGCCACTCTCACTATTTATGCAGCTGCTTCCTTTATTTTGACCATACCTTGTTCTTCCTCTATGGATTGTGCTTTGAAATGTTGAACATTTCCTGGGAAAAGAGTGAAATTCTGCCTCCAGTATCCCCCTGCTCTACATGTAAATGCTATAAATAGTGGTTATTTTTTATTAATGCATTGGCAGGGGTAACTTGTTGATAAAGCTACACTACCTAAAAGCTGAATTAGAATGCATTGCCGGAATTTGAGAGGTATAAATAATGAGATCCATGGGTAAGAGTGGCGAGTGGAGGAAAGGGGAATGGAAATCAACCTGTTACACCACAAGAAGTATGTCTTTTCCTTGTAATGAACAGTAGAGAGAGAATATATTTTCACCAAGCTAAACCTTAGAGAGATTTTCCTGGCTGCATAGATCCATATTTTTGGCCCAAATGCGGACTCAGCAAAGAAGTCGAGGCTTTTTGGTGCACAGCTAGGGATCAGATCTAGCCATGTTGCATTCTTTTATCAAGATGGGAAACTTGAGCCAGTTTCGCTCTAATTATCCATCTATCTATCTGTCTGTCTGTCTGTCTATCTATCTGTCTATCTATCTATCTATCTATCTATCTATCTATCCATTTGTAATTTAGTTGGCATCTTTGATGCTAAGTGGTAACTCTTAATAGATCACATATGATACGATACAATACACGATACAATATATGATACAATATATGATACACGATACAATCAAATAAAAACAAAGATTAGAGTGATAAGACAGGATCAGAGTTAGAAAGAGCACAAAGTCTAGTTGCAGCAGTAATGTAATCATGATGTCATGTAATGTAAGTAATGCAAGCACTTGTCAGTCGAACAGTGTGTCCAGTTCTGTGTTCCAGTTCTTCTTCTATTTATGCAAATCAAACAGCAGTTGCTGGAATCCTGAACAGATCACTTGCAGACACTCTGTGAAAGACTGCATGAACCGGCTATAGGTAGAATCATTACTGTGTTATATCAATCAATGATAGAGAGCAGCAAAGTAGACATTTATTCAAATTAAAATGTAGCACTTTAACTAGAGCAGTCAAAAGGAATAAATGTGCTGCTCTGCTGTCAGGGATGTGGGGCTTTTTGCCTTTTGGTGGAGCTTTTCCTTCACTTTATTTATTTTCCAACATGGTCCATTATTTCCGAGGCGCTGCAGCCCTGCACTGCTAGCAGTCCATCCTTCATCCTCAGTATGGAAAATTCAACAGTCCTCTGACACCCAGAGGCATCAGTGTCACAGACTGATGTTTAACAAAAAAAGATCTAAGAGCAGCTGGTCCGACTGCTTCAAATCAGCTCACACACTAGCATGGTCAATTACCAATTACAGCACAATGTAATTCGGCACCCTTCTCAGACAGCGTGGAGCCCTTGGTGATAAAATATGCATCATCTTCCCGTGGCCCAGTCACTCGGACAGCCAGCAGAAGGGTCGAGTAACCTCCATACATCTGTGTGTGACAGTGGACAGAGTCTGACTCCGTGCCAGAGCACAGCTCTCAAGGGAAATCATTTAGTTAGGAACTTGGGCCCAGTCACAGCCTGTTCTCTGCTGATAAAGGGGTCATCCTATGCCTGGGTCCTGTCCTACACCCGCTCCTCATCCCCGTTTCAAAAAACCCATCATCCATATGATGATTAACTCAGAAAAAGATTAAAGCAGAAGAATATCATGAAAGAAGTGGCGAGGGAGGGGTGTGGGCTGTCGATGCACAAGTTGATGCAGTTTAACTAACTTGGATATAATGGCTGCTTTTGAGGGAAAAAAGGAACAGGCCACAGCTTTGATGTAGGTCATCCCAGCATCACTTCTCTTTTCAGTTTTCACTTATCTCCTTCTCAGTCATAGTTATACCTATCACAAGCCATTTAGGCTTTGGACAGGGTACATTCATTATGATATTTATTCTGGAAGACAAAAATAATAAGCCTATCTTGTCAAAGCGTGTGATACTAGACAGCATGTCAATTTGCGCCATGTTAAACGTAATTAAGCTTTCAGCAGTGTCAAGCCAAAGATAGCCTCCTGCATTTGGTCATTCATTAAAAATATGTTGCAATTAAGATGATCCCTTATGAGCTTAATTATGGAATTAATGCTGACAAATCCACGCCCTGCGGCAGGACAAGGAGCAGAAATCATGTGCAGGACTCAGGATTCGTTAAACCTGACACGACTTTGCAGTTGGCTGAACAATCTGCCGGAGTGCGAGCGCAAACAAGAGGCTAAGTGTTTCTATGATATGATTACAACGGCAGAAATCGTGGCCGGGAGGCACTGAAGCGACATCGATTCGGTACGGACACGTCATTTGTTCTATATGACAGCAGCGCATTGACGGCCTGCTGTTATGAGCGCTAAGGGCTAAAATATTCCATGTCATAGGAGGAGCCATAGGTTTTGTTTAATGATCTGATTTCCCAATGGATGGATGGATGGATGGATGGTTGATGGGAAGAGAGCGACATGCAGATGTGGAAGCGATTTCAAAGCCGTTTAGCCTTTATTCTGTGAGACATGATGGTTAAACGGGCAAAGGGAAAACCAAAAGTGTCTGGGGTTGCGGGGGTGATAAAGCAGAAGGTTTAGTGTCTAGTTCTGTATGCGCTTCCATTTGCAGCTGTCTCCACCCCCACCCCCACCCCCCACTGACAAGCCAACAAAGAAATAACGAGTCTTTCTGTGGCATTCTTCTGTTAAAGTGATCAAGGAGTGCGAGGAAGTCATTTGTCCCCCGTGTGAGAGGGAGTGTGTTGGCATATTTGCACCGTACTGCATTACAGGGAGATAGCCTTGATGATAAAAAAGGGAGATAAAAAAACACATGAAAACATGATTAGGACTCAGTGGTGGAAGCGATACGGTGTTGGTTAAGCTCTTCCTTAATGGAGGAAGATTAAAATTTTGCAAATAGTCGGTGTGTGGTGTGTGCAGGGACGCTCAGCAGCATTTCATGGCAGTGAAACGGGTGTTTTGTCTTGTTGCAGAGCAGAGGGAGGACAAACTAACAAAATGAGCATGCAAAAGAGCTAAAAACATATATTTTCCAAATTACTTTTCCCCTCGAGGCGAGAACTTACACAGTTTTCTTTCTGCTGCAACACTTGTAAGATGCACATTATGAATATAATCTTATTGACCATCTGACCTTCATTATTCATTATCTACACATGCAGCCTATGATACTTGTTGTCAAGGACACAAAACTTTGTGACTGTTGAGGAAAAAATGAATGCATTATATATTTCCATCCTTATTATTTGCAGAACAGCTGTTGGTTCATGTGCTACTATGTGTCCTACTCATTTACAGCACGCTATACGTGATAAATGTGATTGAAGGCACTGTAAACCGAGTTTCAGTCCTTTTCAGTGAATTGGCTGTTTATGTATCTCACTGGAGTATAAAGATTTGGATGTGCTTCTAATCTGGGCGATGTCAAAATGATTCACTGCGCTTTGAATTTAGGTTAAGAGGACATCCTTCATATTGACGTTTGGTGAACTTCATGCTGCTTTCAGATGGAACTGGCCTGAATACCACCCACTCAAATCACATTACGTTGATTTGATTAGGAGCAATATCGGTCAGTGGACGTCTCGTTCTGTTGCATGCAGTTATTGTGATTGTACTTTTCATAAAATTAATAATAAAATAAAATGTACAAGTGATCGATTCACCGATGGAACAAAGAAAAGGTTTTAATGTCATTAATGCAGAGTGGCTTTAAAGAAAGAAAGTTTGATTTGCTACAGTTGGTTAAAGGTAAAAGTTGTATAATATGACTCAGATTCTAAATATTCCCAGGGCCAGTGACAAAATGATAAATAAGCGGCTTTGTTTATAAATAATTCTTCTATGAGTATACTATCATTCATCCAGCTTTGCTGCATTCAGGGTCAAGGTCGCTGTCCAGGTTGTCACCCCTAATGTGATTTCAGAACCTGTTAACCCTTTAAAATCTTACAGTAGCATATGAGCTGGTTGCAGCTTCATTGAAGCTCCATCACACTTATATTGAGTGGAATATTCAAAGCCAAGATGCCATTGTTTTATGGCTGCAGAATTACACCAAATAGAAAATATCTACATGTTTTGTGCATCATTTCTCTGTATTTTAGCAGGACATGTTTGGTGTCTTTGGAAACTTTGAGATGTCTACTGGAATTTAGATTAAGGTTCTGTGGGTTTGAACAAAGCTCAGGCACACAGCAAAGACAAACCCACTGATGGGACTCGCAGGGTTGAAGAGATTAACAATCCTGAAACTGTGTTTTGTGCAGACTTTTTGAGACGTGATGATATAAAACCAGCCTTGTTGCTGTTTCCCGCCTTTCTTCGCCTCCTCTCCCATGTCTGTTGCACTCGAGCTCCTCCCGCTGCTTCCCCTACTGTTTAAAAGATGCGCTCCCCCTCTCCCATTCTTGAAAATTCACAGTGGAAGAATCCACAAGCAGCCGAGGCAAGTGGAGGAACCAAGACGAAAGAGCCAAAAAGTATACATACAGAACTTGCTGCTGCTCTTGGTACCATCTAGTGGTCGGATAAAACCACATAGAGCACATTTAAAACAGTTACAGGTCAGATTTTTACCTAAAAATACACCAGCCTGAAGGTCACAGCTGGGCTGCAACAGTGCCCCACTCCCACTACCCTCACTGAGCTGCCCCGGACTCACTCTATTTACCAAAATGAAACTCTGATTTTAAAAAAGTACACTTCCCCATACACAGGAAATGATAAATTGAAATGGGTGAAGTACAAATGGAAACAGCAGTGAGGGAGCGTATTGTCCAGACAAGCTGAAAGCACCAACGACAGATCTTTTGCCTCTCTCATTTTTCTTCACACCTATCTTTGATCTGATGTTGGAACTTCACCTCATTGCTCCTGGTGATGGAAAGATGCACATGTTGCACACACACACAGACACACACACACACATATATATACATATATGTATATATATATCTTTTTCACAGTTTCACAGCCATTTAGACATGAAATAGCAGGTTAACACAGGTGATACTTAGGTGCAGAACCTTAATTAATATGATTAGTAACACCTGTGTTTACCTGCTATTTCATATCAAAATGGCTGCTGTGAACAAAGGTCTATTATAAGCTGTAGAAACATTTAGAACTGAGGAAGCTTCTCAGATGAGTAGGAAAACATCGATTTACTATTTGTACACACTGCAAAAAAAAAAAATTCCATCTTAAGTCATTTAATCTCATCTTCAATGTTAAAATCTTGCTTTCATTTAAAAAGGAAAAAAAAAGAAAAATCTGCCAGTGGGATGAGACAATCCCTCTTGTTTCCAACGCTTATCAACTTGTTTCCAGAATTTTTTTTGAATCATTGTCTTGATACTAGTAGGCTCATCTGCCTTAGTCTGCCTTATTTCAGCATATTAATAAATGTTCCAGGAAAAATACACGAAACAAGTGAAACTGCATTGGAAACAAGGGGAATTATCTGTCAGATTTTTTTCTCTTGTTTGAAGAAAAACAAGATTTTAAAACCGATTACAAGACTAAGTCACTTAAGATGGATGATTTTTGCAGTGTATCATGTCCTGGAAGACTGAAAGCCTTCGCCGGCATAATTAAAAGCTTCACACTTGGTTTTCTTCTGAAGCAGCGAGTTGAGAGCGGCAGAGGGACGTCTTGTTCTCGGGACGCGCCTCTTTGGCTGTTGCAGCCCCGCGTGCCGCGGTGCAGGGCAGCCGTCCCAGTCACGGCAAACCGGGAGCGTGTTCATCCCGGTGTTACACCGAAAGGAAAAGTACGGGGAGATTTAGCAAGCGGCGGCGGAACACGGGGCAAACATTTTCTCATGGCAGCCCATGCAGAACGCCTCACAAAGCTTCCTTCCTTGGGACGCTGGCAGCCTTGTTCCCTCACTATTAACACAAATGCCTTTTTTTTGTTGTTTCTTTTCTGTGTGTTTGTGTGTGTGTGTGTGTGTGTGTGTGTGTTTGTACAGAGGGGGGGTTATTTGAGGAGGAGAACAAGATGATGAGGCAGGGAAACATTACAGCAGATGGTGAGATGAGGCAAGACGTATTCAGTTCTGAGTGCACTGGGACAAAAAAAAAATGGGGGAGAACACAGCCTCCCTATTTTCGGCTCCTCGTTTCTGCTCTCATGCTCTTCTCCTCCCTGTCTCTCTCTCTCTCTCTCTCTCTTTCTCTCTCCCTCTCTCCGTCTTTTTCTCATATTTTTCTTTATCACACTGGCAATTGCCGCTTTCATGCCGTTTTCATGCGTCTCCAAGGGCACATTTGGAATTGTGCAAAATTAAGTGCCTATGTCGCCGATTCATCCTCGCAGAGATGTGCGGGGTTTTTTTTGTTTTGTTTTGGGTTTTTTTTGACCTGATAACTTTCAGCGTACTTGAGGGTGATTTAGCGGTCCGCGGGTGGAGGCGGGTTCGAGACGGTGCGCTGATTGAGCCGGGCTTCCCAGAGGGCTGCCTTAAGTTCTGCTAATGGATCGCTCACGCTTTTGTTTCTCGTCATTGAGTCCATTCCTTTTAATCCTTTGAGCCGATGAAGAGAAGGGGAAAACTTATAATTGCTGATATTATTTCTTATTTTAAGGAGTAATCTATGACCTCCACAGGGCCAGTAGGACTTGACTCTGGCTAAACCCTCTGATGGGCAAAAACAAGTCAAGGGCGTCAGGGCCGTAACTTTGGGGTGTGCCTGGGGGGCTGAGATCTCCTCCTGTGTAGGAGGGGTCCCAGGACATGCCCCACAGGAGATTTTTTTTGTAAATAGGCTGTGAAATGGCTATTTCGCATTAATTTTAAGGGGAAGAGGCATACCAAAACAACATACTCTACATATCTCATCTGGTGCAATTCAACAGCATTAAAACATTCACTTTGTATAAAAGCACCAAATTTATAAAATATCAATTTTTCGTTTCAGAATTAGTAAAATGGATATTTATCACTTCCTGAACATATCATCAACCATTTAATGGCACAATTTATCTGTACTTAATCCCTATTATTCTGTGGTAATTATCTCATTCTTCTTTGTTTGCTAATTACTTTGAACCGAGAACACCAACCACATTATCAATTTGTATAACAATAGATTTCATTCATTCTGATATGATATTCGGGATGGGGGGTGTAGGGGGTTGTAGTCTCTCTTGGAGTTTATGCCTATGTGTTGCATTTTCACAATGAAAGTGGGTAAACTAGCTAATTAGAGATCATAAACATCAAGACAAAACCTATAGTAAATTACAATGCTACCCCTTTTTGTTTTTGGCTTGAGAACAAGGCTTTTTAATATGCATAGTTTAAAAAAATAAAATAAGCATCCACACACTCTAAATCTATGCAAACATCATTTGCATCGCAGCCAAGCCATATGCTGTACTAGGTGGGTGGTGTTTTTTTCCTCAGTTTCTAGAATATTTGTGGCTGAAATGTCCTCCAATGCTGGCTGCTGGCTCATTCTATCACTGTAATTCCTGGAGTTGGGTTGTTTTTGTATCAAAACAGAGGACAGGCTGGAAAGTGATGAAACTGAGGAATGTCAACGCTCGAGCAGGTAATTCTGTCATTTTGTGACGTGATGAATTAAAAGCCTGCTTATTTCCCTTTTAATGATACTAAAAATAACATGACCAGCTCAGCAGTGTTCAGTTTGTGACACATAGCATATACCACAGGCTTTGTGTGTGCGTGTGCGTGTGTGTGTGTGTGTGTGTGTGTGTGTGTGTGTGTGTGTGTGTGTGTGTGTGTGTGTGTGTGTGCGCACGCGCACACGCGCAGAGGAAATGAGGCTTCTGTGGCTTTCCTGTTAGTGATCTGCCAAGGGACTGATAAGGTGTTTGTTGTGGAAGGATTTGCTGTTCGCTCTCTTTAGTATCTTTACTCTCTCTTTCTCTCTCTCTCTCTCGCACACAATTTTGTAAATTCACCAGGTAGTAAACGAAACATTACCCAGCGTGTCTGGAGTTCCTGGAAAAGTTTGAAATGATATTATCCAAACTCAGAGACCTTGGGTACAGTTTAATCAACTA
>OMLF01012744.1:0-26925 GCA_900302615.1 Holocentrus rufus | reverse complement strand
CTAATGGGGTGTGTGTGTGTGTGTGTGTGTGTGTGCGCGGTTCCCTCTAATTGCAAACCAGGTGCCAAGGTCACAGCCATAACACAGACAGACAGCAGAGAGACGCATTACCCTCGCCCACATGGTATCAGCTGTTTTCTGTCACCCTGCGTTCTTCATGTACACACTCTTGCCACCGGGACCGAAGAGCCCAGATGGGAACTAAAAGAGGAGTAACGTTCAGCCACTAAACAGCAATGACTCAGTTGCTGTGTGATAAGATTTTGCACTTTACAAGCAAGGAGCGCCAGGAGGGACGCTGCTGACATAACGGCCAAGAATGAGCTCCATATATTAAGTTGGACACACTGTACCAAAAGCACATTTCCAGGCTTAAAGTTGAATGAAATGCTATCAAAGAATTAAAATGATAACTGAATAGGTAGCCTCAATAGTGATGCTGCTGCTATTTTGATGCACATTGTAATAATAATTGTCGTCTTTATTATTGCAGATCCCTGATGCTCTCCAACCATCCCTCATGGTTTGAATATTGTCTTCTTTTTTTTCAAGGCAAATTCCTCATTGAAAGTTTTACTCATTCTTTTGGTTGTAAATGAATGCTGTCTTGTCTATTATTCAGTCCCTTTTCATGTTTAATATAATGGGGCGAAGACATTACGCAATCAATCATCCATCTTGGTCGCTGAATAAATCTGCGGTCCAGACTGTAATGTGGCGGTGCTTACAAGTCCGAGGGCTGTAATACAGCTGCAAGTTGCCTGTTTTCTAATGGAAAGCTATTAACCATCATGGATTAATTTTGCATCGTGATTTGTGCAGATGAAGATAGCTCATTCCACACTGGGACCTTGGTGCCTTTACAAATAATTTATCTAAAATTGCCAATGCCCCTCCAAATCCATACATATCTCTTTGTTGCATTGTGTTCATTTGTCAATTCCCCACACATTTTAAATAACCAGGGGCACTATTTAATAGTCATGCAGCTGTATGACAACAATATTAAAACTATATGTTAATACCAGGCAACTGCTACGGAATAATATTCAACACCAATTACAGAGAGTAGTGGAGGTGTGGAGGCATCACTTCAACACCTTCTGTGGTGCACAGAGAAGGTAGCTGTGCATGTGTGATTTAACAAGACACAAGTACAAAGAGCTCTGGAGAAATTCTGCATGGAAAAAGAGGCTCAGGCCTTGTACCAGCATCCGCCGTGAGGGCCTTCATATGCTCTAAGTGCACTGGCCATGCAGTTAGTGGGAGCCTGCGGAGTAATACATCTTGATAAAAGGCCTAGATGACACATGGATATAAAAATAAATTATGTCCCCTTGCTGGGCAGTATGTATAATTAACATTTAACATCACAAGGCTTAGTTTATTTTGTTGTAAAAGATTTATGGCTGGATTTCAGTTTGAGTGAGTCAGCGAGGCTCAGAAAGATGTGTGCTTGATCAGACATACAGGATGCACACAATGACTATTATACCACTGCAAAGCTTTTTTTGTTTTTGTTTTTTTTTTAAGTAAAAATGCGGTTAGAGAAATTGTTCGGACAGTTGTTGAACATGCTCTCAACAGTGAGACGAACCAACTGTAACAAGGAACTCTGCTTAGATCAGTAGCAAAATTGTTGCTTTGTCTAAGAAGTGCCTGTACCACTGTATACAACTCCCTTTGGAGAACTGCATACACAGTTCTACTGTCCTTTTCTCAATGCATGAATAAACTCTAATGTACAGAAAACACTGTTGTTGTCCTTTATCTAATTCATTGAAGAATGTGGGGCGATCATCACAAAACATGTTCTTCTTCTACAGACTCCCTCAATCAAATGCTTATGTATTTTGTAGTTGCCTGCTTTTTTCAGGCTTTGCTGATGAAGTGAAAGATGTTGCTGAATATGCATACTCTTTTTCAGCAATACTATGCTCTACATCTGCACAGTTGCAAATTTCCACTTGTAAGTTCCCCAGTGCAGCCACATCCTTCTGTTGACAAGTGAGAATCTCCATTGAAGCTGCTGTGTTGCTGGTTGTTAATGCCCATCGGTGGGTTCATCATTTCTGTGCGGTCGAGCTTTGTTGAAACCCATAGAACTTGATTTGAAATTCTAGTGGAGAGCCCAAGCTTTCCAAAGATACCTAATACCTCATGCTGAATTAGGGGGAAATGTGTATAAAATGATGCACAAGACATGTAGATATTTTCTGTTTAATGTAATGGTGCAACCATTTTCTAACTTTGAGGTTACTTAATGGGGGAAATTGGGCATTAAGGGGTTAAGGGAATGGGCACATTTCATGACATGTATTGATTAAATGTCTCAGTTCATTAATTCCAAGGGTCATGAGCAGACCAACCCCATATCACATTCACATTCATGCCTATAGTCCCCAGTCCACCTGGACTGCACAGCATGAGCCTGCAAACTCCACACTGAAGTCATAGACAAATATTTTGTACAGCTGTTTAATATCTTTATATATGACTATTTTCATTGCATAAGGTATTGCATGTTTCCCCAGTGTTTATTATTGTAAAAGCATTTGAAGGAGCATTTAGAGCTTTAAAGCAGGGTGAGCCAGCCAATGTATTGAGTGGTAGAGGAAACTCTGACATACATTAAGTCTTTAAATTAATAATCAATATACAAAAAACATAAGTGAACAATTCTATGAATAATGTACAAAGATAATTAAAATTCATTGAAGGTTTTGTATGTTTTATATACAGATGCAGTGTATGTGTCCCTTGTCAAAGAGGGACATTCTTCAGTGTGATTACAGTAGCTGTGGACAAACTGTCACAGTGGAGCTGGACAATGTGATCGGGCAAAACTGAATAAAAGGTGAATACTGGACCAATATTCCAGTCTAATTCTGCCAGGGATTCAAACCAGTGATCTCCTGGTCACAACCCCAATATTCTCATCTTTTCTTTATCTTACACTGAAATTGGAATTCCAAGATACCTACTCTCCTGCACAACACAAATGAAAATAATCAATATGACATGCCAAATAAATAAATAAATGACAGTGACTTTGATCCAATTTGGAGGTCAGCTTAATTTTCCATCTATACCGAGTGAAGAAATGAAAAACTGTAGAACCACTGTCATAATCTCATGAATATTATGAATAGAATTTTAGCACGATTTGCATGATGACATCTACAGTATGTTTGCCCTGGGTTTTTTTTTAACAAGAGTGGAGATGAATTTGACCCCAATTGATGAAGTAGATAATAGACTTTTACAATTCCCTCGTCTGCTACTGTTTCAGGACAGTAAAATCTATATCCCGCCACAGCATGAAGCCAACAAGAAGCTACAATCACACGGCGACGCCAAACATGAAATGAGTCTCAGCAAATATCCCACAAGGGGGAAATAATTAGCCATTTTATGGTAATCCTCAGGATGTTGCTTATTTTGCAGCGCTAATAAAACTAAATAACCATAGCAAGGTGTTTAATATCATTCACACGAGGAACATGTGGCTTTATTAAAAGATAGAGAGCTGCTAAAGCTTATTATTGCAGGTTGAATGAAAATAATGCTCCTGAAGTAATAAGGATGATTTTCTTTTTTTTTTTTTTTAATGCTGGTAGATATTTGCATTCTTGCTCTGCTTTTTTACTGTCTTACACTTTCATATGCAGTGTAGACTGGCTGTGATTTACAGTGCACCGTAACATTCACATTACAACTTGTGCAACACATTTAGTCCCTGATGTAACAAAACATAATCTCTGTATACAGCTGGTTAGGTGTCTTTGGGTGATAGCTGGCAGTTAAAGGGTTAACCATCAACCTAGCCACTGGCCTGTCAGGTGTCATTTGTCAACGCTTGACCCACAAGAGATTTGGACACTGAAGCTGCTAAACTTTTCTTCCCCTGACCCTCTCAAAGTGTGATTAATGACACTTGACGAGAAAACATTAGCAGCCTATCACAGCCCTAGTTGGATTTTTTTTTTTTCCCGTTGAGTACACTGTAATTTAATGAGCAGTGGGGAACGAAGAAAACAAGAGAGATAATCAAGATGAAGCCAATTTGCACATGTCAATGGCGACAGCATTGTGGTAACAAGGACAAAATAGACATAGATAAAGGGAGATGGAACAGAACAGAGGGAGCAGAAAAGCATATTTGCCACGTCTTTTTTTGCTCTTGCAAAGTTCCAGGCTCCAATTAAACCAGGCCTCTCGTTTGTGATTGGGGTGACATTGTTCATATTTAGCGAGATTTGCCAATGCATACTGGTGCGGGCACAAGCAAAACGGTCATTAATTTGTTGGTAAGGTGACTAATTGGCTGACCTGTTGATCAGCAAACTAAACTGTATGTAAAGGAGCTGGGGAAAACAGAGACCCGGCGCTCATTATCGCTGCTGAGGCTGTCTTGGCTGACTTAGGGGGCGCACGTCCCAAATTCGTTTTGACAGGGATTTCTGGGCCCTTCTCAAAGGGCTGCGGCATATCTATGCAGCATGTGGCTACCTGTGCTCTCATGCTTCAGTAACACAGTTAATGGCAGCTTTAGCCTCGCCAGATGAGAACTGACGTGGAAAGAGAGCCTGGTCATGCTAATGCAAACAGGCCTTACTCATCGCAGAACTGACTACTGTGCACATCCTCCTGCCAGAGACTTTTCTGACTTTTGAATTGGATGAAAATGTGCCAGTGTTATGCTAACACCGCTCGCCTCTTATGTAAAGAATGGAGTAGCTGTCGACACATTTACTTTCTGACAGTGAGCACAAACTCAGCTGAAACACAGATTAACTCAACACAGTGATGATAACCAATTAACTTATAACCACTTCGACACACCTGTGCAAAGATGTCAAAACCTTCAATCTGACCGACTTAAAAAGAGCAACTTTTAAAAGACCCTTGTGGTGGCATAAGTGAGAATAAAGAGCCCCCCTCCAATCATTTCATGACCTCAGTCGTTTCCAAAACTCTTCCTGCAACAGTTTGTCTCACAAAATGATGCATGATTAATCCACCAATCACAGTGAGTCTCTCATGGGCAGCAGGTTAGTCAGGGCCTAGAGAGGATGCGTCAGCTGTCTGTAATTACTTGTTACCCCCATTTTTACCCGGTAAACCAATTTCCTGAAAGGTCTGTTTGAAATCCCCAGAAGGCATAGCTCCATCTGTTACACAGGTGAGACTTATTTTCATTGAAATAGACCTTTTCCACAGCAGCCATTTTGACATAAAACAGTAGGGCAAGTACAGGTGTTATTAATGACATAAATTAAGGTTCATCTCTCCTACACTTGAATGGAATGGAACCTTAATTGATGTTATTAGGAACACCTGTGTTTACCTGCTACTTTCGGTCAAAATGGCTGCTGTGAATTGCTGTCTATTGTCATTGCTAGAGAAAATCATACATTAGTGAACATTTTGTTAAAGAGTTTTGAAAAGGACTGAGGTCATTAAATCACCAGAGGGGGTTTTAATCACAGGCATCTTTCCACTGCTTTGGTCCTTGCTGCAAAGCCTCATGCCTCAGTGAGTCAGTGAGTTGGCCCAACGGTACTATGGCAACAGTACACGTAGAAATGTTTATTTGAATGGAAATGACCATCCTACTCCATTCGAGTTCCACGCACAAAACCATGTCCAAATATGGACATCTGGGTCCAACACATTTTTGCTATGAGGAAAATCCATGTTTTTTTTCACATGATCATCCCTGTCACAGTCTGTGATTTAAGCTGGCATTATAAAACTGGGATGTTTTAAAGGAATACTCCAGTGTTTTGGGCAAAATACCCTTTTTCTGACTCTCCCAGATTGATGTTGGATATCTTTTTCACCTCTGTATGTCCACTGGTTTAGTGTTTCTATGGGTGGCATTTCATGTTAGCATAGCATAAAGACTTGAAGTCTACAGGAGTCGTTGGCCTAGCTCCGTCAAAGTGAAAAAATAAACCTTACAGCAGCTCTTAAGCTGTTTTACTTACGCAATGTATCATGCATATATGAAATACACGTCTTGGAATAAAAAAAAAAAAAAAAACAAAGGCCATTTTAGGAGAAGCTAGATGGTAGGAACTATAACCACCTATAGTTCCTACCATCTAACTTCTTCTAGACAACTCTTGTGTTTAAAAAACTTTTTAAAAAAATGTTTAAAAATTTTTTTTTCACTTTGATGGAGCTATATACTTCATATACTTCAAGTCTTTATGCTAAGCTAACACAAAATGCTAACTGAACCAGGTGAAAATTGTATCGAACATGTTTCAGTTTGGGAATGTCAGAAAAAGGGTATTTTGACCAAAATGTTCGAGTATTCCTTTGAATGGGAGTCAATCCACTAACTTCTGCTTTTCAGCTAATTTCAAATAATCATTTTTCTGATAAAAAGCTAACACTGTGGCACATGTTCATTATGTAGCCGGCTGTGACTGGCTTTGCCTAAGAGCTTTATAACTAGAATCATTCCTGCTTGCTGTTGAGCCATTAACAGCCACCATGTGCATTTCTTTGGCTGATCTGGTGTCACAGGGAGAATCACTACAACTCAGGACATGTGCCGGATCATCACAGGTCTTACTTAGTCATTAGCTAAATTAGCTAAATAAATAAAGCTACACAGATCGTGCTCAGGCCATAAAAAATGTGCATTTTGTAGGAACTAGAACCAATTCATTTCTCACACAAATAATTGATTTTGGGGGTTTGGAAGTCTTGAAAATGCTAACAAATCAAAGACAAATGACGACATAACAGAGGCCTATTATTCTGTTAATGGTTAATACGTAATGTTCAAAGACCAAAGTCCAAAGTCTCTTTATTCCCCTGCATTTTCTCTTGTATCTTACCATTTCTCAATGGTAAGCTACAATGCCTTTCTGTATTGTTTCAAGGATCCAAGTGCTTTCAGATAAATTACGATGAGCCCTGCCTGTGATGACTCCTGGGAATCAATGCGAGATGGGAGTATTGGGAAGGAAATAAAGGGAGAGGACTGAGGGGGGAGGAGGCTGAAGGCTTTGGAGATGCCTATCCACCGAGCCCATCTTCTTTCATAACTCATCCACTCCTTAGAATCTCACCTCAAATGAGCTCACCGGGGGGAAAAAAGTGAAAATCCTACAACAACCCGCTGGGACATGTTTCTTACACCCTTCACTTCACCGGCAGAACTTTCTGGACAGTGAACACACATGGCAATCAAGCGCCAAAAAACTGGAGTGAGGGGAAGAAAGAAAGCAGTGAGGGAGGAGGAGGGAATTCAACTAGGACAGGAAATGCTGCAAGCAATCTATCTGTCATTGGAGATGGTAGAGATGGCAAGGAGATGATTGCATGGTGCAGTGAGAAAGAGAGAAGGCAAACTAATCGGCCTCTATCTATTAAATCTTGACACATTGCCTAACCAGAGCTGACAAGCTTTGAGAGGAAAAGGAGTTTGATCAGGAAGATAGCTGAAAAGGCCTCAAAAACAAGGCCAGTTTGTATAAAAGGGTAGACAAAGCCCTCTTTTTAAATCGAGTGCATATATTACAGAGAATGAGTTTGCCTGCAACCATATTTTTGCATTCCAAGCTCAGGTGTTGTATGTTGTAGTTTTTTTGTTGTTTTTTTTTTGTTGCCCCAAGGCCCTTAGCCACACCGCACAAACATGAGCTCACAAATGAGAGGCTCTAACAAGACCAGCATCCAGCGCGAGATGTCGTTAAACAGCATAGGAGCCTCCACAAACAAGACCACAGTTTCCAGCACTCGCAAAAACAACATAGTTACACATGGCATTTCTGGCTGTGTTAAAATTCCAGGTTTCTGGAGTCATCCAACATCAAATTGCAGCCTAATCTGCCCGCGCTAGACTGGTATTTACCCACAGAGACTATGTAGAATACACAAAGACGTGCCCGGCTTATTGTTTTCCAAATGAAGCCAGAGAAGCCCTGCAAAAGTTAATGGCAGCTGCCCCCTCAAAGGACCACACAGATGGTCATTAGACCGGGTGGCAGGACACACAAGCCAACGTCAGAGTGCATGTGTCGGCAGGGAAGGATAGAGACAACGGCGGGGCCGGCACAGAAAGCGCGGCGCCTGAAATGGAGATCAGGGAGGCTGCTTGGAATTCCGCAGCCATCCGGATGCGCTCCGCGAGTCTCCAGCATCCATCAGTTGTGGAGGACTGTGCATATGATTGATTGGCAAGTATTTCAGATAAGGGCTATACTTGGCGTGAAGTGTTGGCTGGCAGTGATGAGGCAATCAGAGCTCTCGCCTTGAAGCAGGCAGAAGCTGCTTTGGCATAATTTAGCCACTGGATTTACTGAGAAACGAGAGGAGCGTCGGAGGCCAAAAAGGTTTATTCTATTTACCGACATGAGCAGTGCTCAGCTCAAATGAACATGTAGGGCTTATCCGTTGCCATCATGCTCAGTATCGTAATCACATTCATCCCACTTACTTATGGGATTGTGTGCATCATCTCCTCTAAGTGGCAATATATTCAGAAGCAAAGGTGATATGGCTTTAAATCAGGCTATTTTAACCTGGAAACCGCGCTGCTAGCCTAGCACAATAGCTGCAGAGTCCTTCAAATTAAAATATCACAAATTTCAAGGGGTGCATATATTATCATACATTTGGTGGTCTTATAGCTTGAGGGGGTGCTTAAGCCAAACCTCAGGAAGTAACTTTATTCTGGAAAACACCTTCAGAGAGCAATATCACCTGCACACGACCTTGAGGTCCTCTTCTGAAGCTTTTTGTGTGTGTGTGTGTGTGTGTGTCTTTTTTTCATTTTCTGTAACTAAGACTTGATGAATCACTACAGTGCCACATCTCACTGATCCGTTTCAGTTTTCATGGCTATGCTTAAAGCAACAGTGCATGCAGGAGATGTCAGGTGATGCAAAACACAAAGCACAGGCATCGTTGTAGAGAACTGTACTTTGTTGTCATCTAGAGGACAATTCCTTAAGGGTCCACGACGCAAAACTGCAAAGGGTCAATTGAGGTGAAGATCCTTTAGACTTAACTGACAAAAAAACATGAAGTAACCGCGTAATTGGTGATTGAGTCTCATCAGTGGACCGTCATGCTGATAAATTTCGTGCTTATTCCGCTTTTTTGGCACTTGAGTATAAACACTCTTCAATCGACCCTCGGCACTTTTGCACAGTGGGGGGAAGACAAAGCAATTTAAGTGGTTTGTCTGAACATTCAGAACTTTTCGCAAAGTTCAGATAATTTTGTGTGAAAACTCTAAGTGGACTATCTGTGGACATTTCAAACTTCTCTACTTATAGGCTATTTTCTGTTCACAATGTATATATAAAAAGGTTCATTTCCAGGTATGACAATGTGCAATGAACCTGGATGGATACAATGTATCATATTAAGTGGACTCTGGTATGGACTCTTTCAAGACCACATGAAAGCAGCCTTAATGGATTTTTTTTTCAGTTCTATAATGCTAAAAATACTGGGGCCTAAATACTCAGTTTCATGTTGGATTCATGCATTGCATTTAGGTCACAAATGTCTTTGTAGCCCCAAACCAGTCCAGTTAATCTGCATGGGCACAGGGGAGAGAAATCCATGGAAAGAAAAAAAGAATGTTACGCCTGTGCACAGGATTTGATCTGGGTCCCCTCTCTTGCCAACTGTAGCCCCAATGCCGCACAGCTTTTTTATCAAACGGAAAACTCTGACTTATGTTGAGCCAACGTGTAAATAGGCTTTTTTGTCAGTGTTTCCCGCTGTTTGAGCATTCAGACCTGAGCGGTCACAACGGAAGCGTGACGGCGGGCCTGATTTGCAAAGACATCACTTAGCGTCGGTGACAGCGGCGTGTCAGCCTCCACTTCCCCTCTACACCTTTCAACGTAAAGTAAAACAGTGTGGCAGGCATATTTCTGCCACTTTGTTATCTATTCTGCCATCACAAGCGGTTTCCGAGAAGCAGAGCTCGAGTGAGGAACGTAAACACTGCCAAACCCATGAAAAGTTAAATCAACTGAAACGAAGAGAGACGAGGGCATGTCAGCATTGTGTTTTTCCGTTGTTTTTAATGAACCTGAGGAAAGAACAGGAAGATACTACAAAGTGAACCGGGTTGGGGTTTGGCAGACAAGGCTACCTGGGTCCTGATCATTAAAAATATAGATGCCTTTGCAGCCTACTTAGGCGGCACCATGCACAGAACGCCGGAGCGAACAGATAGAGGAGGAAAGTGATGGAGATGAAGTAAAGAAGCTGAGGAAGGCAAGCTTGATTTTAATTGGCTCTTTGTTTTTCATCAGTCCCAGAAGAGCCATTATTTATGAGTTTGATCTTTCCAAGATGCTGCAAAGTAACTGGACTGCCTGGCGCTGTGTGATCTGTAATAAATAGTTTTTCCGATGCAAACAAAGTTTCCTCTCCCAGCGGCATGACATTTTGATCAGCCGAGGGAAGGTGCTATTTGAATGCTTTTGCAAAGTCACACACCATGTTGGATTTCATCTTGTTTAATGTGTTTTATTCTGGGGCCTGGGGAATGCGTATTTCTCGGGTTAGAGTGAATTTCTGTGAGAAGGCAGTGGCCAAAACCACACCTGGGATACCACCAGTTAAGCCACAGCAGGACTGAGCAGGGCCGGTATCATTAGAGAAATGGCTGTTCTAGCAGCAGAAAATGGGCAAGAACATCAGAATCTGTGGGGGGAAGAAGTGTGAGGAATTGCTGGTGCTGGAGAAGTTTTGATCTCACAGCTGTTTTTTCAACACTTGCGAAAATAAAGAAGCGTTTCCACACAGATGTTGAGAGTTTTACAAAAGAGGAGCTAACTATCATGCCTAAACTCGCAGTATTTGCATTCATTTGACTGTATAATGAGCGGAAGGGCCAGGTGGAGACAGAACAAAAAATGTTCAACCAAACCAAATGCAGGGGATCATAATAAAATATCCAAGGCACAGGCTTGCATAATTGAATACCCAGACAGATAAGCCATGCTATGGAATTATTGATGAGATTTGGCCACATTTGTGTAAATGTTTGGCTAACCTGACCCTGGATTAATCAGAACTGGAGAGGCACTGGTGCAAGTTCCTGCCTCAACTCCCCACTTCTCAATTTAGAGCTGATGATTCATACATGTGCATAACTCAAATAGCTCCACTGCATACTTATTATCATAAATGGATGGCGTTGTTATCTAAGTAACAATACAAGCCTGAATTATGCATTGGTTTGAGGCAAAAGAGAATTTCTATCTCTTTATGCAAGAAATATAACAGCCGAGTGTTTTGTCTTAATATGTTTAAAAATGGTTCAAATATAGCTCTCGCATTTTTACTGTTTCATATATTCCTCATGCCTCTGCAATTCAATTGGTGCAACATTATGCAGGAAATTACAATACAGTGGTTAATTTGAGATGGGGCTCAACTAGCAGTGGTCTACAGTAAAGCCTGTTTTATAGAGAGAGGCCTTGTTAACCCCTTACTTCTTGAAATATAAATTAATTTCCCCTTAAGTAACTTGAAAGTTAGAAAAAAACGTTTTTCCATCTTGTAGGACAGTGGCACACACATATTCCGTACCTGCTTGTTGCATTTCTTCATTGAAGCTCCATCACACTTATATTGAGTGAAATATTCAAAGCCAACATGCCATTGTTTTATGGCTGCAGCATTACATCAAGTAGAAAAGATCTACATGTCTTGTGCATCATTTTATACACATTTCCCTGTACTTCAGCAGGACATATTTGGTAATCTTAGGATGCCCACTAGAATTTAAAATAAACCCAACAAAAGAAACCCACTGATGGGACCGCCAGGTAATCTCTTTGCTATCTGTGAAAAATTGTTTTTACTTGTCAAAGATCATCAACAAAGTTCTAGACGCTGCCTGTAATTTATTTCCTCTAAGGACATTTTGGAAGTTTTTGGCTTGAATTAATCACCAAATGTATTTTGGAGAGAAGCAGAAAATGACCCTGAACAAAGGAAGAACTAGCAATTTCACTCCCACACATTAATCCGCTTGCACGCAGGTGCTCCTTTGCAAACCCACAAACACTGTCACACAGTCTTTCACTTGGCTGTCATAGAAACTCTGGTTTGACTCGGCAACACTCGCACAGTCCTGCAGTCCAACTAAAAGTGCATGAATTGTTCTCCTCCAGGAGGAAGTTTTAAATGTGAAAATTGCACTCCTTGTCAGTACAAAAGAAATACAAGTTCTCAACTTCCTGCCAGGAGGGGAGACTGTGGACAGAGTGTCATTACCTATAAAACCAAGATTATGATAACCATGATTTCATGCCCTTGTGTAAGTGTATAGAGGACTGAATCGCTGAGCACTGGAGCTACATTATAAGAGAGGATGTCAAAAATCCTGCAGCCAAAAAAGAAGCCCGGCATCCTTTTTGTTAACAGGCTTAAGGTCCCAGTTGACCTAAGAGGAGGTGATTTCAATTTCCTTAGAAAATGAGAGCAAATGAGATCTTTAATACTAATAATCTTTGTCCAAAACGGAAGAACGAGGAATGAAATATCCCTTAGATATTTTAATGTGCTGAAATGTTCCTGATTGTGAGATGAAGAGAGAAATCCACCTGAAAACACTTTAACACTCTTTAAGTCTATTCACTGCAGTCCTTGCTTTTCTCATTAGCTGCGTTCCTTTGACTTTTGCTTTTACTGAGCAAGTAAGTCAATTTATATAGCACTTTTCAAAATAGTAGTTACAAAGTGCTTTACAAATATAAAACATGAGGTAAATACCCACAGCCTGAGTACAAATATGGGATTTAAAAAGGAATTAAAACACAATACCATTAAAAAGGGTAATATATGATGATGATTATAAAAAAAATGATTATAAAAAATGCCAGTTTATAAAGATAGATTTTTAAGGTTTTTTTAAAGAGAAGAATCAGCTGACTGTATTGGCTTTAGTCTTTAGCCTGGACACTATTCAAACTGGGGCTTGGAAGCCTGTGGAACCTCCTATGCCAAGTAATAGCATTTTTTTTTTTTAATACTGGCATTAGATTGGTGTATGGGCCCTGAGTAACCATTGTGGATGTCACTGAATATATTTATTGTTGATTATGCAATCCCACAACCCTGACGAAGGGTTAGGGTTAGGCTTTGATGAAGTAGCAGCTGTTTTTCATGCTGCCGTCTCCAACAGAAGGACCTTGATGGTCGCCTGAGGGGAAGTGCGGACAATAGAGTTAATCTTGCACGCTCCCACACGGCCGCGGCAGAAAAGACGTTTCCTTGGGCAGCCTTACCTGAAGTTCCCCCTCCCACACACAGCAGCAGCAGCAGCAGCAGCCCTCCAGCGCCACATATTTCAGCATTACTACAGCACAGCACAGCACATTACTGCAGGCAGGACTCTTGCTTCGGCTCCAAGTTTACTTGTCTGTCTCACTAAAGTTTGATTCCTCTCAAATTTACCTGGGGGCGGAAAGCGAGAGTGAATAGCTGCTGAAAAATTAGGCCTCACACTGCGAGAGACCAAACAGAATAAGTAGTACCTTACATTTGTAGAGCTTCAAGCATTTTATGCAATTTTAGCAAAGAGATGGCACCTCTCGCTTTAGCTTCTTAAACGAGAATAGTACGGATTATCTGGCAGCTTTCAAACCTGAAAGAACCGGTCCTGATTAATTCTCTAATTCAAAATGAACCAGTATCCCCCTAAACCTCAGCAGAGCATGGCATGCATTTGTTTGCTAATAATTTAACGCACATTTAATTCAATGAATAGAAACTCTCTTTAAAGATTTAGAAATGTATGTTTCTTTCATAAAACTTGCAGATTTTGCCTTTCATGATTTAAAACAACCAAAAAGTCAGCCATGTTTGGTTTGTGCATATGTCTAATGGGAGATACTCAAAAATAAGCACTAATATGATAAACTCCAATAATATAATGAGCTCCAAACTTGGTATTGTTCTAAACTTTGCTTCCACAAAGACCACACAAAAATGCCGAGGGCAACATATTATCCAGAGAATTCTTCAGCCGTACACAGCTAATTGCCATTCTGAAAATAAAGCTCATGAACAAACGTCAAAGACTAAGCCAACAATGCTACATTTTGTGAGCACGAGGATAAAGAGGGAGGCAAATAACGCAGCGCTATTGATGTCTCAACACAAAGTGCAATTTGTCTGTCAAGCTTCAATCAAGCGCCAGTCTCGAAATCTCTGAGGCAACTCGGGCAGGCGGGTGCCGCCGCGCCTGAGATCAACACCGAGCGTGTTGCATCCCAGAAAGCTCCGGGGCGCCCGCATGCTGCCCCGCTCTCCGTCGGGTGTGATCACACACCGGTATCTTCTACCCCGGCCTGCTGGGAGCATGAGAGGAGGGCGGGCAGGAGCGATCATGGCAAGAAAAGAGACTCACACTGAGGCCGCTGTGTCCACAGCCTGTCTAAGCCGCTTTGGTCTGTGGCTTTGCACTTTCAAAGCGCTGGCTTGCGCCGATGGATGCTAAGCGTGCCACTTTGCGGTCGGCAGGCGGACCAGAAATGTACATCTTTGAGAGACGAAGGGGGGAGAGGATGGTATAGAAAGTCAAAGACAAGCAGTGACATAGAGACAATGACAGAGATAGGAAGAGGAATATCACAAAAGCCCCCCCACCTAAACCCACCATTAGCTAAGGAGCATTTGGTGTGGAACACTGAGCTCCTCACACCCATACATACATACACACACACACACATACATATGCTCCTCATATCCCAGAAGCCCCTCCGGCAAAAGCTCCCCAGTGTGCATAATTTGATTTCAAATCCGTGCTTTAGCATTCACTGTGCATATGGGCGAGGAAAACTAGCAACAGCTCGTGCTCCCTGCCTGACTCGCTCTGTCCACATTGCTCACATTTGCCTGACTTCACTCCCTATCTTCGCTCCCGCCTGATGCTGATGCGATTGGAAAATAGACCCATTCTTATTTTGGCAAGGAGCCGCGCAGCTCCCTCCGTCTTTCACCCCCCCTCTCTCTTTCTGTTTTGCGGCAGACAAGGCCGCGCTCTCTCTCCCTCACTCTCCAAGGATTAGACATGCTGAATGTTGAGGGCTTTCGCACAAAGTGGCAGGGGATAAGAAGAAAGGGGCCTCAGTGCGGACTGTCGCAGTGACTGGACACCAAATTCGCCAGGAAGTGAAAGGCGACCGATAGGAGGTGAATGTTTTCTGACGGCTGGCTTTTGCAGCCCGGCGGAGATCACTCAGACGCCTCATTACAAACAGAGCTCGGGAAAATAAATGGCTTCGACTCCCTAATTTCACCATTTCATCGTGTAATGAAAATTAATCAGCCACTCACATTCACTCCAGCATGGGTGACTGAATGTGAGCTAATGTGTTTTACTACAAAAACAGGGCAGGATTTGAATCCTCCAGAAAACCTTAAGAAAGCGTCAACATTAAGGGCATGGTTTATTCAGTTCATCTTTTGATATGGATTCCCATTAATTTCACAGGGTTGTGGTAATTAGTATCAGGCTTAATTAAGCTTTCGAATCATACGTCAGGATAAATGAGAAATACGTCTCAGGTAATTAAGACTACTTGGAACAGTGTCAGCCTTTGAGAAGCTGACAGCTCCTCCACTCAAAACATTTTCTCTGTAAGGGCCTCACCTAGAGTATCCATGAATGGGGCGTTCACGAGACATTCATGAATGAAAAATTAGCTTTCGTCGCAGCTTAATTATTCATTTATATGAAATAATTGTGCACTGCATAGCAACATAAAAGTCCTCTGGGCCATTGTGAAAATTTAACTTGTGCCTCTAGATTCACTCTATAGATCTGTAGACATTTACACATCGTCTGTCTCTTTTGCCTCTGTGCCTGTGCCATTCAGCAACATCAGTCAAACCGCTTCCAAGGAACTCCCAGGAACAGTTTAAAGCATCAGAATCTGCATTCAGATGTTATTTATATGATCAGCTGTCATCGCTCAAAGGTTTGTGCTGGAGCTCCAACATGAACCTTTTATCTAGAGAGAAGATATCAAAAGTCCTGCAGCGAGACAGGACAACCTCAGCTTCTTTCTTATTGGTATTGAGAGGACTGCTCTTGTCCCTTGAGCAGGTATAATTGATATTAAGAAAAGGACATTTTGAAACTTCAGTTTTAATGGGAAATTTAAGGGAAAATCATAGTTGTAACTTGAAGCTACTTAAGGGGAAATTTAAGGGAAAATCATTATTAATGCAGTTGACTTCCAACCATAAGTACTTGAATGTGTCACATTTACCACTTCTGATCTCAGACGTCGTATCTTACAAGTGGTACTTGAAGGCATCATGTGTCCACAGGGCTGGATATTTTGACAGAATTGGTCATTTTTGAAAGTTATTTAAGATCCATTGTGTTTTTGTCATGCAGCCCTGTTGAAGGACTTCTGCTATACAAATAAAACAATTTATTTTGGAAATTCATCAGCATCAAAGAATGGCTGAACTTGTTCTTCCCTTTCACCATCTGAACAGACTGGGTGTGTAGAGGTGACTTTGATTTGATGCCTTCAGTTGCTCGGCAGCTCAGAGCCAGTAAAGCATCCAAACAGCAGCCTCCAGCCTTGACAACAACTCAATACTAGATGTTGCATTCCAGGACAGACTTGATGGCTCAAATTACATTAATCAGGAAGCCTGCCACGTCAAAACACTTGAGCAATGACTTTGCTTGATGTAACACTGCGGTTGGAATAGAGTAGACAGTGGATTTTAGCTGCGCTCACACAGCACAGCAACTTTTCTTCCCAGGCTTCTGGGATATTTTAATCTTAAAACCAAGTGACACGGGTACAGAAAGACAGATTGGACAGCCATTGGTATAAAATCTGCTGAACGAATATAAACCGAAGCTCTCTTATTTTGACATCAGCTATGTAATCCCATTACATAAATGTTCCATAATTTTTAAATGAGCTTTCATAAATTTTGCAAACACCCCTCACAACAGAACTGCCACCGCCGTCATCTGCTGCTAACTCCTCTCAACTCACTTTTGTTTCTCGACTCTTATTTCCTCCCCCTCTCTTCCTCTTCCTCTCTCTGTCTGTCTCTTGCTCTCTTGACATTGTAGAAGTCCCCCGCCATTACATTTTTTTTCCCGCATTAGCACTGCAGTGCTCAGTGCAATAGAAAAACAGAGGACTCATATTACCCCAGAACTGGTTTCTTTCAATCTATTGATCACCAGGCAGTCCCTTGTGCCTGCTGCTGACTGAGGACAGAATCAAATTAGAGCTTTTTAAACTTGTGGAGTAGAAGAAATGTTGTGAGCAGGAGGTGACACAAAATGATGCAATGGGAATTTGTTATGACAGCAAATCAGTCAATCAATCAATCAATCAATCAATCAATCAGACTTTTCATGCAGCACTTTTCATACAAACAGATGTAACACAAAGTGCTTCACACAATAAAAACAACATAATAATAATAGGAAATTACAATAATGTTTCTGGGTGTAAATAATAGTGATGAGTTCTAAAAAAAAATTTAATTAAAATTAAATACTGGCTGGTTTGTCTTTGGAATTTTCCAGTGCTCATTTTTTAAAATATTGATATATACCACTACAATATCATAAACAGTGGGAAACCAGCTATGTAATGCTCCATGCTTCTATGACAACAATGCTGCATCTTTTCAAAAAATCCATCCAGCTATTTCTACAAGCGAGGAAGATGGATCGGGCCAAATTAGCATGACAATATTTGAGCGAAGCTTCTTGAAAGCGAGGCAGACGCTCACTGAGTCTCTGAATCTCTGACCTCGATCAGCACCGAGAGCAGAAACAGATGGAAGTGGTGATTTTTCATCGACAATCTGCTTTAGCCTTTGTAAATTTAGCCTCTTCGGCTCTGCCATCCCAGTCGGTTTGTCATTACAAACGAATGCTGGTTTGTTCAAACCCACAGAACTTTATTTGAAATTCTAGTGGAGATCCCAAGCTTTCCAAAGATAGTAAATCTGTCCTGCTGAATTCCAGGGAAATGTGTATAAAATGATGCACAAGACATGTAGATCTTTTCTATTTGATGTAATGCTGCAGCCATAAAACAATGGCATCTTGGGTTTAAACATTTCACTCAATATAAGTGCGATGGAGCTTCAATGAAGCTGCAACCAGCAGATACACAATATGTATGCAATATGTATTTTTACGTTTCAGGCTACTTAAGAGGAAATTTAAGGGAAAGTCAGAATTGAAGGGGTTAAACATGAGGAAATGGAGATCCTTGTTAAATAAACTGAACATTGGCTATGTCATGCATTTTAATTTAAAACAGAAATGAAAGAATAAATGAACCATGCAGGTCTATGCACCCAGAGAATATACATGCCACCAAACACATAAAAGCGTCACTGAGCAATAATTTCCTGTTTTTTTTTTGTGCATAGTTCCTGTCCAATGCGAGCAGATGTTGTTTTGGAAAGTGGTTGTGAGGGTCTGCATGGTTTGCTCCATTTTTGATTTATCATCCAAATATTTAAAGCTGAGGCAGAGGAGACCCCCTACTGCTTCCCCACCAACTGGTTTCTAGCGCTTCGGGAAACATCCGCCCCAGTAAAGTAAACAAGATTATGTTTAACATCTTTCACAGTCCTACTGTGTGTATATGGGGACTTTGGTGCCGGGGCGTTAAGCGCATCACTAAATCAGTTAATTGCAATACTGTCAGGTGTGTCGTTTAGGTGAGGGTGATGAGCGAGTGAGGATGCCAACTGACATGGGAGGAAAACCTCTGTGGAACGAGCAAAAGGAGCTGACAAGACATCCAAATTTATCTCTTCTCTGCATAAATTAAGTAAATGCAATATCGTCATAAAAGCGTTTACATTTTCTGTTGTAAATACTCAGTGTGTGGTAGAACCTTCCTGGGAAAAATCCTCCAGCACATAGAGGAAGTGATGTGTTTTATGTTTCCAGTTTGTCTGAATTAAATAGACCTTTTTCGCAATTAAGGCTCCATTCCATTTAAGTGTAGTAGAGCTGAACCTTAATTAATGTCATCCGTTACACCTGTGCTTGCCCTACTATTTCATGTCAAAATGGCTGCTGTGAAAAAAGGTCTATAGAAGAAGCGCGGGTGGCTAATGTGGCTGAACAGACAGAGCAGCACTTACAAAAACTCGAAGTTCATTGACAGAAGAAAAAAAAATCCAAGGAGAAAGATGTCACAGTACTTGACACCCTGTTTGACAAGTGATCTGTGGCGAGTATGATGCAAAAACACCGAAGCTTTGCAAAGCAAAAGGTGACGGCGGTCAATTTTACAGGCGGCTTTGGAGGCGATATTGGATTTTGTCCCTCTCATACAGAAACCATTACTGTTCAAGATGTTTTACAGTCACAGCCTCATGTATTCAAAACTCAGGGCCAAAAATAACTGTGCAGACACAACGACCAAAATGAAACTGTGTGGAGACTATGGTTAGTTGTAGCTGTGGTACATTTCATTGCCCTACCAAATGATCATTCCCTATAGGGTTTCAAAGCGTTAAAGTTAACCACAATGTCGCTCAACACTGAATCACGCGAGTCTCCTGGATAAATACCCAATACGACTGGGTTATGTTATGGCCATCACTTCTACATATTTACACTTTGCTTGTAAGAAATCATGTTTTCTATGTCAAATGGCACAAAATACTACAGTACCCATGAACCTCAGTGACCGTCACTATGGTGAAGACACCAGCTGAAGAAATGTATTCAAAACTCAAACATATTCAATGTAATATTATATTGCATTTAACCTCTTCAACTCTGTCGATCCCATTGGTGGGTTCACCATTACAAATGCATGCTGCTTTGTTCAAACCCGCAGAGCTTTATTTGAAATTCTAGTGGTGACACCAAGGTTTCCAAAGGTACCAAATACGACTTGCTGAATTCCAGGGTAATGTGTATAAAATGATGCACAAGACATGTACATATATCCTATTTGGTGTAATGCTGCAGCCATAAAACAATGGCATCTTGGGTTTAAATATTTCACTCAGTATAAGTGTGATGGAGCTTCAGTGAAGTGATTCAACAGATACACAGTATTGATGTGACATTTCTTGAAGCAATGCACTATAAGACTCGCTGTTGACTTTTTCTGTACATTTTTATGTCTCATTACTTTGATTTTTTTTTTCAATAGACCTGAATCACTTCAATGCATTTGCTATTTGTTTGTACTGATGATTCAAGCAGGAGAGTTTTATGCCCATCTGAGGAAATGTTCAAACATTGCATATGGGAAAATGAATGTGATTTTTTACCTCTGGAAACCCCGGCCTCCTAATATAACCTCGCCCACTTCACAACTAAAATTGGGTCTACTGTAGCAAACTGCCTACACTAAGTGTACTGTAGCAGTGGAGATTAAGGGCAGAGTGGAAGTGTTGGTGCTTTAAATGTAAATGCTGTGTTTGCTGTCCAAACACTCAAGATTTGTATTCATTCAGAAAGGAAGGTGATCCTCTGGTACAATCTCAGCCAGTAATAGCCTAAAAATTAAATAATTAAAAGAGTTGCTGAGAGCAGAGAGCAGACAAACACAGACACGCACATTCTGTCTGCTCAACTTAAAGTTGACATATGACCCAAAAACCCAAATAGTGAGCATGGTGCAAAGCAAACTCACAGTGCATGCCCTGCAACACAGGGTCTGACGCGTTCTCGTCTCTTGAGTAATATCTGTGCATGCATTTGTTTTTCTGCAAATCAAACCTCAGTGAGACACACACCTGCAAATTGTTTTTTTTTCCCCTTCCTCTTCTTCCCCAGCTGCAGCAGAACACCTGTAACAGCCATCTCCACAGGTTCACATCTGAAGCCAATTGAATTACCATGAATAAGCAAGCGCCAATTATCTAAGAAATGTTTTGGCACAGTGTGTAGCAGAAGCTGCTGGAGGGACTTTGAAGCCTGGAGAGAGACGGAGAGTCTCCCGCACGAGAGGCGTCTTTGGTCAAGTTGCGGTTCCCGGGCTTAGACATAGCACAATGCAAATGACAGCCGTCAAATCTGCACTTATCCAGATCAATATGAGACAAAACGGGGTAAAATTGAACAATATGAAGAGAGGATAAAATGATGACAAAGTTGGGCTGAAATAGTTTTCTGGACATTATTCATGCAGAGAATAGAAACATGTCTAATTAATGCATGTTTTTGAACATTTCTCACTATTACTGTAGGACTTTTTTTTGTTTGTTTCTTAATCTCGCTATGGTCCATTTAAGGTGATACAAGGTATTAACGCAGCTGTTAAAAGGATTATAATGTAGGATTTTTTTTTCAACACTGTGGGTATTTCATCAGGGCAATTTAATAGCTCTCAAAATCCCAAAATGAATTTGCCTGTGTGTCTAGATTTACAGTCCATTTTTGAATATCCATCCATTTTTTTTTCACAGGCAATTTCAAATTATATCTAGTTAATACACTGTAACAGCATGGCATTGATTAGTACTCTGCAAACTCCTAAGCTTAAATTATTCGACTCAGTTAGGTTTGCAGCATTTAAATAACAGATCCTCTTTAAATCCTCCAGTTAGAGAAAGTCAAAGTGGGGTTAAGCAGGGTGAAAAAAAGCAATTTGTATGGTATTTCCCTTATTGGTGGACTGTTTGAAGATACCAATCACACACTGCAAGGCTGCAACCGCTGTGAGCACGAGGTAAACTGCAATATCTCTGTAAGGGAAAAAATGGGTTTATGATTTTGAAAAATACTTGGTAAGGCACATCCTAGGTTTTATAAAGAACTTTTGGGTTAACTTTTTATACCTTAAGTTAAATATATGCCCTTGGCAACAATACATTTCACGGCATTACAGTGGTTTTAGTGTTTTTATACATAAACTTTATTTAACGACACTACAAAAAAATCTCCATTTATTCTCATATTCGGTGTTAAAATCTCCTTTTTCTTCAAACAAATGAAATCTGCCAGTGGGATGAGATAATCTCTCTTGTTCCCGATGCAGTTTCACTTGTTTCAGAAAATGTCTCTGGAAGGAAGTATAAATGTGTTGAAACAAGGCAGAATAAGGCAGATCAGCCCACTGGGATCAAGAAAATGAAACTTGAAAATTCTGGAAACCGGTTGATTAGCATTAGAAACAAGTGGGATTATCTCATCCCACTGGCATTTGTTTTTTCAAACAAGAGTAAACAGGCTAAATGACTTGGTAAAACGGAGCTTTATAAGTTGATTGTCATTTTCAGATTTCCCCACCGTGCCTTCACAACTCATCCTAAACCTCCTTAGGCTCAAAGAAGTCTAGAAACAGGCTAAACACCTTGACGCTCAAGATGTGACCTCAGCAATCGACAAAAGTAAACCTCTGGGCTTCCAAGTGTCTGAATGATAAGCTCTAATGAAGACTTAGCTTGCATGGATCCAAGCAGAAACAGGGTAATGGGGGCTAATCAGTGCCATTTTGCAAACGCCTTAACACAGTGGTGAAATGCATCAGTTTCCTCAAAATCCAATAGTGAGAGTGACACAGAAAGAATGTAACCCCCCCCACCTTTGCCTAGTACTGTCATTTTGAAATGTGGTAATTCACTGATGAGATCCATCATCCCCCCTGAAGTTTCTCCAAAGTCCAATCAGTGGCATCTGGGGTGCAATGTGTCACAGACGGATGAGTGAGCGAGCGGAAACTGATATAGTCCTCCGTGGTGAAATCAGCCAACAATGACAGCGAGTGCACGAGCCACGTCCACTGACCGCTTTTTATTCCCTTTACACTGTTTACTTTGAAATTAATGGCCCAACTTCAGCTGAAAAGCGCTTTTTCTTCCTTACGCACAGATGGCCCGCTGATAACGCTGACGTCTTTGAAAGATCTACAAATTTAATGAGCTTGAAAATCTCTTGAGCGTGTCCCCGCGATGTCCGACCGCTGGCGGCTTTTTTCACTTTGACCTTCTTTTTTTTTTTTTCTTCTGCCTCGGCCGACAACCTGCTGCTCGTGTTGCTGGCTGCGGGGCCCTCAGTCCTCAGGCAGCGCTCCTATTGTTCCACCAAATGTGTGTGTGTGTGTGTGTGTGTGTGTGTGTGTGTGCGCGAGTTAATTTGAGTTACACTACATTGCTCCTCTTCAAAGTGAGATATTCATGCCAGCGAAGCGTTTTCAAGGTAGACAAAGCTGGTGAGAGCTGGTGCTTTTTATTAGCCATTCCAGTGGGTACAATTTACAAGCCATCCAAGCAGTCTTAAATGAAGAGATATAATGAGCTCATACTGTACTAATGGAAGGAATTGTGTAATGGCTGCGGAGGCCAGACAGAATACATTTACACGTCAGCCCGTTTGACAAGGGCTGAGTTGTTGTGGTTATTTTTATTTAATCTAGTGAATAATGCCGCTGAATTGCACAAGGAAAACAAAAGACCACAACACAGGCGACACTCAATAAAGGTTCAATTCATATCTATGCAAAGAGCTGTGTGGTCGAAGCGGGTTTGCAGCAGGCATCGCTTAATGTTTTGATCAAATCTGCGGTTCAGTATTTATGAGAGCAGTTATCTCCCAACCTTGAAGCCAGAGCAGTCATTTTCTGCCAGACTTTTGCCTTTTCTTTTTTTTTTTCTTCCCTGCCTTCGCAACTCCATTGATCTGCTGACCTTCTCCCTTAATGCAATTGGAAAAAGAGATTTCCCACACAGCTGGCCTCTAATGGTGCTAAAATCCCACCTGGTCCTTCAAGACCCAAAGAACATGTCCATGAAAATGGCCCACAGGGTTAAAATCTGTTCTTCTTAAAACAAGCGGGAAAAAAATCTGCCAGCGGGATGAGATAAACCCACTCGTTTCCAATGCATGTTCACTTGTCGACAGGAATTCAAGTACGGATATGTTGGAACAAGGCAGACTAAGGCAGATCAGCCCACCGGGATCAAGAAAATGACACTTAATTCAAGAAAATTCTGGAAACAAGTTGATTTGCATTGGGATTATCTCGTCCCTCTGACATATTTCCTTGTTTATTTGAAGAAAAAGAAGATTTTAACTCTGAATATGAGACTAAATGTCTTGGTAAGTTGGATTTTTACACCAAAGCATATAATCTCTGTGTAATGTATCGTCATTATCTGTGAGTGGCTGGAGTCACTTTGCTTCTCGCTTGGAAATACCAGGCTTTTCAGGTAAGACTTGCGGTGAATTTGTTGGTGCTCTGTAATATCCTGCAGGAAATAAGTAAATTTGATTCCATCTCCTGGGTTCTGTAAATGGTGGAGTCAGTAGTTATCCTCACATTCTCTTGGTTCTAATCAAAAGCTTCCTGGATGAGTAATTCTCACTTTCTCAAGCCATCGCTGCTCTAAATCAATAATTTCTTTTTGGTCATCTGTTTTAGAGGACAGCGCAATGGTCGGTCCTTCAAATAAAGAAGACACATAAAAGAGGTCAAAGCTGATTTCTGAGGGGACTTAACACAGGTAATTTCTCCCCCCGCTGGGGAGTGAGTGCACTGAGTGCTGACTGGATATGGTAATAAGGAATTATTTTTTCATCCCGGAGTCAAAGGGTGTCCTTCAAAAGATGGTCTCTCTTAACAGCTCCCATTCCAATCAGAGACTCAGACAGTCAAAAATCATCTTTCAGGGTGCATCAGACGATTACCCCCTAAATATCATCTGTAGCTTAGCTGGAACCTAGAACAAAGAGTCTTTTTGTGAGCAGGGAATACAAATGTTTTGTCACTCTTCCTTGCTGTTCTTCCCTTGCACTGCCAATCACTGTATTTTTACTCTCACCTCTCAACTGTGCACAATGCAAATCGCTCCAGAACCGCTTATTTGTTTACCGTGAATGACTGCAGGAGAACATCTGCCAAACGGGATCACTGATATCTTCGGGTTTGTTCTCCATGCGAGGTTCCTTTTAGAGTGACCAGTGATGTTCTTTCAAAGCAAAACAAGTCATTTATTCTTGTCTGCGGTGCTAACATAAATTGTTTTCCTTCGCTTCAACTGCCAATCACCTGTCCAGGCAGGCTGTGTTAATTACCGCTTATTTGTTTTGAGGCACGCGAGCCTGTCCAACTTTGTGGCACTTCGTCTAAACCCTGTAAACAGTACTAAAAATACCTTCATCATGCCGCAGCTGCATCTTCAGATAGATACCATCAATGCGCTTCTGGTCTTTGTTCATGGTGAAATGAATAAATAACTTTTTTTTTTTTTGTAATGGAATTTACACATTGAGACTAATTGAATGTGCTTGCAGCACCGGGTGCTGATTGGCAGAACGCGCCTACCCTGCCCTCGCACCGGAATGATGAAAGCATGATTTGTTTGACATTCAAGCACTTCTCCCTGAACAGAATTCAATCCGACAGATGCATTTCTCAAAGACCGCAGGGACGTGCTTGTTTCATCACACCCCAGTTGTCAACAATATCCATCTAAAATTAAGCGACTGATTCGGGGGGAAATCTGGAGACTCTCTCAGAGTGACTGATATTTGTCAAAGAAATGTAATCCTGAGACAGCATATGTCCGGCACTGAACTGAAACATTACACACACACAAAAAAAGAAAATTTTCTCTCTCCTGTCTTTAACACTATTTTACTCAGACAAAGCACAGCTATGAGATTATGTGCCACTGTGAAACGCTGTAATTGAGGCGGCGGTGGCTGACTGTGAAAACCAAGTCAGACTCCAAATGACTTCCAGAGGCTTTTGTGCTTGTGGGAATGTGACCACAGCGCCTGGAAACAAAGGAGGAACTACTATTGTCTGCTCACTGCTGGACAGGAAATTAGGCTAGGCATCAAATTCTGCATGTTAGGGTGTTAATTGTCTCTCCCAACACCAGAATAAAAACAGATTTGAAGAGGATTAGCAGTCTTGTTACAGATCATATAGCCAACCTATTATCATATGAGGATTGGCCACTATGGCAGGGTTCCCAGCCTGTTAGGAACGTGACAGGGGCACCCAGGCACCCAGCCAGCAGAGTAATTTTGTTTGGTATGGGGACAACATAGGGAGGGTGCATCTTACCTGCAACATCCAATTTAATTAAATCGCCATCCTGGATTCCATCGCACAAACCGGCTTTTATTATTACTGTTGCGCTTGTTCTCCTACTTTATGGAGCAGATAAGTCCAAATGATGTCGCCTGTTGCCAAGACATCTCCCTAAGGTGTGCGTGCCGCCCTCTTATCATGTCTGCGCAATCTGTTCAATTTGCTGTGGGACTGAAACTTAGCCGAAAACTTCACTGGCACTCTTTCTGCATCGGTGGATGTGCTTGGAAGTCAGAGGCAAATGTATTGGTCAGTATTTTGTTCTTGCTACATACAACATTTATTTGAGTGGAAAGGTGGCTGAGTCGTTAAGGCAATTTAATACGTTCAATAAATTAAATAAGCACAATTCAGGGAGGCGGATTTTTACCTGAAATAGCAGGGTAAACACAGGTGTTACTAATGAAGGTTCTGTTCCATTTAACAGAGCCAGAGTCCTGCTATTGTTCATGTTGGCTCACGGGAAAGACTCTTCTACACCTAAATGGAACAGAACCTTCATTAATGTCATTAGCAACACCTGTGTATACCCTGCTATTTCATGTAAAAATGGTTCCCAGGAAAAGGTCTGTTCAAGTATGCTGCTGTATGCAAGTCAAAATGAAACCATTAAGTATGCACTTTAAGATGTGAAATAGTTTCAAAACTTGAAAATTGAAAGGCCGATATATATTGTTTGATCTTATTAATTTTCTGAAATCAGAATTCAATAAAAAAAATAAAAAATGAATATATATATATATATATATAGAGAGAGAGAGAGAGAGAGAGAGAGAGAGAATATGCAAACTCACACAAAAAGTACTCAGAATCAAACCTGCGTGCCTCTGACTGTGAAGTG
>OMLF01012743.1:50313-102348 GCA_900302615.1 Holocentrus rufus | reverse complement strand
ACCAGATTAAATTGCAGGTTAAGATACAATAAAATGAGAGAGAGACAGAGAGAGAGAGAGAGAGAGAGAGAGAGAGAGAGTACCTGAGAAAGTTATGTGCCTGTGAGCAGATAAAATCAGAAGACATTTCTCTTGTCTGTCAGGCATGTGAAACTGGTTTCTCATGAGGTTTTATATCCTTTTCCTACTTTCATATTCTTTATATAAAAACAAACACTTGAATGCCGACTGGTTACTGAATAATAAACATATAACACAATCAAAAGTGGCTGGGCAAGGTACATCATCATCATAAAATATCAATTACTGCTAAATTTGAAGAAATATCTCACAAAAAAATCTAAATAAAACTTTGTTCTTCGCCTCCTCGACTATTTTAGCCTCGATTACACAGGAAAATCTCCTACCTCTGTTGAAGATGCAGCTTTGTACAAGAGTTTTCAGATATCAGCAGCAAACCTCCAGTGTGACAGCTTAACCATTCTCACTATGGTGAAAATGAGGAAGTGTTTCACAGCAGACCACGCAGCAAATGCACTTTCCTGCTTGAAGACAACATTAACGACTGGTGGAGACTCTGAGAGTCCATACTGAGTAGAACTGGCCATACCAGTCCCACAAGGTGAGTTTCGACGACTGTGAGACTGACACAGCCAAAGTGGCAAGTACTATCTAGGACAACTCCTTTAAAATCAAAGTTGCATGATGCATAAGTTACATGTGATTTCAGCTGAGTTAAAAAAAATGTATTGACATAAATATTATTAATATTGTAACAACAGATTAAACACACAATCAGCATCAAGCCTATGATGAAACAGAACTGCGTACAGGAGGTTGAAAAGCCTGTTTTGTCTGCCTGTCTGTTTGTTTATTATTTATTTGAATGTTTGACTATTTATTTGCATTTTAAGCTATTTGTCTGTTTTGTTGTAAGACTTGTATGCATTACACTTCTAATATGAGCTTTCTCATTGGCCAAAGTATTTTGAAAAAACAAAACACAAAAAAAATCTTAATGCCATAATCTATCCTAATTCTAGGATACAACTATCCTTATTATCTGTCCAAAACAGTCCCAAAATACTGCTGATGGATTCTGCAACATGAAGTCTGAGGCATATGAAATGCTGGTTATCTGTTCATATTATCTCATCCCTGATCTTCAGCATGGGCCTGGCATTCACTAGCTGCCTTGTCAAACCAAACTCCATTCCTTTCATGCAGGCCTATATTTGTTTACAGTGGAACATGGTTTAGCCTAAGCTCGTCAAAAGTGAGCATTTGTGTTTGCAGAGTATAAACTATAGCTTTCTGTCCACACATAGAAGCTAATGCAACAGACCCACTGGTGTCCACACTCTCCTTGTCTGCGCCTAACAGTGGAGACTATATGTGACAACAGATGTGTTTGAGTCTGGACCGAGCCTTGTTCAATATTTGCTGATGTCTTAAGGAGCTCAGGCCCACATGAAAGAACCCCAACTTGGCACCCAGTTGAAAGGCAGGGCTGAGGATCCGAACAGGGCAAGCCCCGATGGCAGGTGGCCTGTCGCCCTCCTTCTCACACAACTCAAACAGTCCAAAACCCTGCTTGGTTACTCTACACATGCACACTGGACGTCTTCCAGCCTCCCGCACAGCTGGTCTAGTCGACAGGGAGCCAAGAACATGCACTTGGGGACGGATAACTGAGTGATGCACATGCAGCCATCAGATTGAATACGGCCATCAAAATGGAGATGACTGGCACAATATCCCTGTTTGTCTGCTGTAGTCAGCAGTACCATAGCAGTTTTTTTGTTTGTTTGTTTGTTTTGGTCTTATTTTGTTTTATTTTGTTTTTTAAATTATGTATTATTTGAGATAGTCTATTAACAAAGCCTACCGCAACCTTTGTAATACAGGTAGGGAACTGCACCTCCCGCGAATATAATTGACTCTGCAAATTGTGACACTGCCGTTTTCAAAATTCAATAACTTAGTTTGATACTCTCAAATTAAAACAATAAAAATAAAAATCATTGTCTTATGATAGACTTAGATGTTTCAGAATGAACGCCGACAGGTAACAGAGGTAACGTGTTTGTAAAGTGTGTTGGTTTATATTTTTCTTTAGCTTCAGTACGCCACCAACTTACCTTGACATCAGCAACACGACAAAGTGCAGCAACAGGCCAGCAACCACCTGTGTAATTTATTGTATTACAATGCCACCTGCTGGTACTAATGTAAAAATGCATAATCTACCATGTGAAATAGCTCACCATGGGAACCTCTGAAAATTTGTTTTGTAAAGAAATATAAGAGGATAAGTTCAAAATTCTGCATTTAGAAATTCTTATATTATAAAATATATAAAATTAGCTGGTTATAAATATTTAAAAAAAATCTGAACAACCTTCCACTTTATGTCAATAAATCAGTTGAAGGTTAAACTTTACTATAACATAACAGATTGGTCTTGTAGCTTTATACTAAAGTTACTTGGGTTACCAAAAGTGCACTAGGCCAAACGAATAACATACACTAATTAAATTTAAATTAAGCAGCACTCTCTTTTAAATTATACATTTTATAAATTATAAATGAATTCTAACATGCTAAGCAGCATAATATGGATCTGAGAATTTTGCTCACAGACCATGAACAAGAAGTGGCTTGAAAACAAATGTTCTGACACATTAAATCACTGAGCTGATGACTTTAGCAACATTGTTAGAGATATATGTAGACAAGTGGCCTCTGTAATAACTGATGCATGTGGTCAATAAAACAATTTCTGGGCAGACTTCAAACATGAATAGACATTGAGTTCTGATTGAGCATACATTGAGGTGTTTAATAAAGTTGACAGTTTCTACTGTTTGGGACTTCACAGGAGGACAAATTCTATGTAAGAGTTGTTCACTTCATTTTATACAGAATAAGAGAGATAACCTAAATTACACATTAAAAGCCAATATTTGTACTTTTGTGAAGGTAGAATACAAATTTTGTACAACAATATCTAGCATAGTATCTTAATTGTTCAATAAAAAGTTCACTTGAATATTTATTTATTGTATGATGAAGATAAAACAACACATTCAAGGGAAAATAAAATGCAGATTAACTTAAAATCACTTTTGATTTTGAAACAAATAATTTCATTATTGGCAACAAAGTCCAGCTTGTGCCGCCAAACGGTCTGAGCGTTCAAACCGAAAACAGCTTCTTTAGCTATGTGAACTATCAACTACAAACATTTACCGAACACATAATTCTGTTTATAAAAGCCATGAAGCAAAGCAGTGTACTCTTGCACAGCAAAGTGAAGAAAGTTCTCTACAAAGATTTGTTGATTACCATTTCCTTTCACATTCATCAGTTGTGCACAATTTGGACATAAACCAAAAGAGAAAGTGTATCACATTGCATTCCCTGTACATTTTCTTGTGTGAATCTGAGGAGAGGCAGGGCTGGTCAAGTGTGAGTGATCTCTGCATTGCCTGGTACTTTTTCGTAAAACTGAGAGAGAAAAAAAGTGGTGTCGTTTTTTTTTCTTTGGGATAAGGCATTTCCTAACTGTGCATATAAATAGAGAAACTACAAAAATTCCCTGATATGTCATCAAGTGCTAAAGTGTGTGCTCAACTATGAGGTGATGCTGTCAAGACTGACTATTTTCGTTCTAGTCATGTATTATTGCTATTTTCACCTGCTGTGTTAGACTGGATAACGTTATGGAGGGTATAAATAGGTAATGCTCTTTCCAAACTATGTCTACTACTGTATGTGAAAGTGTTTGCTGGGTGGATCCAAATCATTTGTTTCAATGTGATATGTGTAGAACTTGCAGTCCAGCACCCTGTGGCTTTGGCACTTAAGGCTAACAGTCTACCTTCAGATGCTCAAGCCATAATAATTTCATAATTTTCCTTCTAATGTTTGGTGGACTAA
Source organism: Holocentrus rufus (assembly GCA_900302615.1). NCBI lineage: Eukaryota > Metazoa > Chordata > Actinopteri > Holocentriformes > Holocentridae > Holocentrus > Holocentrus rufus. The sequence continues at coordinate 98,406 of OMLF01012743.1, read as the reverse complement.
ATATGACCTGTGCTGACATCATATTCTGAACCTGTAATGTGAGTTACCTAGTGGGCGTTGCATGTGGGCGAAACGTTGGGTTTAAAACTGCATAGATCATTGTGGGCATATACTGACGGCTACCATGGAGTTGACGATGGGGCGGAGAGGACAGAAACCCGGGAGACACACAAGATATGCCACGGCGAATGCAGAGTGATACTCCTCTTATACAGCAAACTTCTCATACAAATGTGTGCAATCCAGCAGTGAGATTAAGTCAATGACGTTGCATTGTTCTTTTCATGAAATTAGCTGCTGAATTCTTTGCTTCTGTGATGATGGAATAGAATACAAGTCAGAGCCCTCTTCCCTTGTAACAGACACTTGAACGTCTCTGCATGGTCTGGTAACACAGGCAACATCCCAGCCTCACAACACGTTCCCTCTGCATGACTTAAAAGCCGTCAGGTTTTCTCTTTTCCGACTCGTAAGGTTCCTAGGCCTAAGGTACTCTAATGGGATGTGGGTATAAGACAAAATTTCTGGAGCCAATTAACTGAAAATATGAGTTTTGTACATAATTATGACTGACATTTCAATTAAACTGCATTATTTACAAGAACTTATGAATATAGTCATGAACAATTTTGACAGCAGCCACGTTTTTTTTTCTTTTTTTTTTTTCTTTTTTTAAACCAGATTTACGTCTTCTGCTTTAATTCCATGAACCAATAAATAGGGCTGTGGAAATGGCTTGAGAGATGGCATGTCTTTCAGTTGAACTACACACAATAACAATGGATTATTCTTCAATGCGGGGTCGGGACCTTGGGTTTGAATGTTGGCAGTGTATTCAGCAGCTGCAGGTATACAACACAAGCTAACACAATAGGAGGGAAGACACCCTATTTCCCCTAGCCTTGTGATCATCCTTCACAAATATGAAATAGTGGAACTTCAGCCTCACAGCATTGTTATTATAATTTCTTAAGGACAAACAATCACCACTAATAAAAGGGAAAACAACCCCAAAACTAAAAGCACATGGATGATTATGTTGGTAATTCAATTTAGAAGAGATTACAGTGAAAATAACAAAATAGCAAATATTGACCAGTGAATGATCTACTTTTTAAGGGTCTACTCTTGTAAACTTGGCTGTAATCCACAAAAATATACTTTTCTTGAAAACGGTGATGGTACAATACATTCAGTATGTACTCACACCCTGGTGATATATATTAAAGTTGCTATTTACATAACAAAAGAAAATGTTTGGCTCAAATTTTCAATTATACAAACAGAACAGCAAATGTTCATGGCTTTAGATATTGATTCAAGATCTGGTTTACATGACTTTACACTGTTTGTAATAAAGCACAATAAAAAATAAAACTATGATGGAAAACAATGGTGCATTTGAGAGAATTGCTAGGAAACCATAGCTACTGTACAAAACAACACAAAAGAACAGCTTTGGCTTATATTACTGATGAACTGTTGCACAAACGTGAACATCTTGATTTTCTCACCAGTTCAACTGGACAGCTTCTCATTATCTTAATTGCACATTATATATCCTTACTCTTTTAAATTATAAAATGAACATTATGTTATTATTGCAATAAATTCTTTTGCTATCTCGTTTTTAACCTCCAACAATATTGTTTCATGTGTACAGCAAGGTAGTTTCAACTGTTGCAGAATTTTTATTATGATCAAAACTGTAACTCCTGTATAAGGTCAATTATCTCCATGTATCTCTGTATCTCTGTGCCTGATCAATTGATTTAATAAATTAGAAGAGGCCACTTGAGATAAAGGTCTTGTATGGTTACAGCAAAAATTTAAAAAGAGAGTTCTTGCAGTGAACTTCGTATGTAAGGGTCCTCAGCCTGAAAGCAACATAACTTTCTCTGATTGTTTGTAACTTGCAAGCACAACAGCAAAACAGCAACTACATGTAAGTGTCAGACTAGACCAGTGACTACAATAATCTATTGCCTATTGTTTAACAACAATATTCTTTGAACATCACTCTTCTGCAAACATAATCCGATTTGCACCAAGTACCTGATACCATCTGCTTGTGCATATAGTTCAGCCCAGCTAATTGAGTTTTTTTTTCTTTTTCTTACTGTATCAATTTGAGAATTTACTTTAGATATGTCCTGACACTTCATATTACATTTGCCACTCAGTCTTACAAATTGAAAAGGAGTTTAAATAATAGTAACATAATAACAGTTCTAAGGACCCTTCCACTTTCTTTCATCTCCATGTCTAACCCCTCCCTCTCTCTGACTGGCTGGTGGCTGGAGGCTTGACCCGGGCTCTTTATGTCACCCATGTGTCCATGCGCATGCGCTTAACTGAGGGGCTCTCCCTGTCCTCGGAGCCAGCGGGGGGTCTTCCCAGCCCCAGTGGGGAGTGGAAGTCTGGCCGGTGGTCCTCGCGGTCGCTGCCGTCATACGAGCTACAGGAGGAGCTGAGGCTGTCGACAGGCGAGCGTCCCAGGTCCTGTCTGCTGGACACCTGCTGCTGCTGAGGGGCGAAGCCAGAGGGGGTGACACGCTCCCGTGGGGGGGAGATGGGCTCTGACTTGATGTTTATATTCTGGCTGGTGTTGATGGAGAGGTTGGAGCCCTGAGGTAGGTGACCTCCACCACTGCGGAGAAGAGAGGTGAAAGAGTTGGTGTTCAAATAAATAAATAAATAAATTCCGAACAGACTTTCACAGACCAGGCGAAGATGAGAAAACAACCCACAGTTTGAGGATATGCAAATCAGCGTGATGCCACAGAAGACACTGGATGTTTCTGTGTGTGTGAGGGTGTCGGGAGAGTGTGCCTTTGTTTGGAAGTGTGTTACTCACACCAAAGAACTAAGAGCTGCCTGGCCCAGTTGATGCTGTTGCCATGCCGACATGGAGCCCAGTGAGAGCCCAGGAGAGCTGAAGCCCTGTAGGGAAGAGATCTCTGCACTGCTCAGGGAGTACTCTGGAAAAACAAGAGCAGCCGCACACAGTGAGAACTCGCTCGATACCGTTCACCGGGAGAAAACAGCAAGAACCAACAGCCTGCAACAAAACAGTATCTGCTAAGGTAGTTGTTTTCAGGGGGAAAGTGAGGCCAGACGCACCAGCGGGGTTGTAGGAGGCTGGCATGCCTGAATAGACCAGGCCCTGCGGGGGTAAACTGGGGGTGGTGACAGACACCACTGGAGTGGCCAGTGGCTGGGTGGACTGGGAGCTGCTTATCCTCTGGGTGTTCTGGAAAACACAAAGAACCAACAAAATAATACATAATAAACCCAAAATACAAGCTCACCCCATAGTACTGACAAGAAATGTGAATTAGTACATTTGTTTTTTTCTAATTTTTTTGCATCATAAGTTCTCACTTGGATATTGTGCTGCAGGCAAATGGCGTGTGTATGTTATAATAACGGCTGCCACAAGGTGGTGGTGTAGTTTCATGGCAGTCAGCTGAGTCCTTTCTTATTACATTACTGAACCACTCAACAAAAATGATGCTTTGACAAAGAAAAAAAAAATCTAATTGGAAGACAAAAATAAAAGACAAAACATTCAATATCGATAAGTGAAGTGTTTTAATTTTCCATGACATTCAATTCAGAGATTATAAACCACTAAAAAAATCAGTTGACTAGATAAGCACTTAAAACATATCAAAAGGGTTGTCATATGCTTAAGTACAGGCAGAGCACATTTTGTTTACTACATTGAATGTTTTATTTTTGCCATCGAGTTCAAGTGTACAAATGATTCACTATACAGATGTAGCCACTGTAGAAATCCCACTTTTTTACTGCAAGCACTGCATGCAGCTACGAGTTAGGGACATGGTATTATCCAGTTTACTGAAACAAACAAATCCAATACAACATACCAAACGAGTTTCGGTGTGTAAGACCTGAAAAACAACGTTACTATGGGAATAATGCAGGATAGGTGAGGTGCAGGGGTGTGACGGGCAACTTTTACAATGGCTACTACTGTGTGAATAAAATAATTCTGACATTAACTTATCAAAAAGATCAACCACCCCTTGACAACAAAGGCATTAAAGTATGATACAGATTCTAAAGGTTCAATTCCCACGCCAACGTTGTCATGAGAATAAAGCTGCTGTGGTTTTTAGTGCAGTGACTGGCATGCAGTCCACACAAACCTACAGAACATGGTGTGGTCATGCAGCAAGACTAGAGAGCTCTAAGCTACCAAAACGCACACGCTGGTTTAGAACAATATGACAAATCCTGAGTATATAACACACCAAACATATGTGCAGCTGCTGGGTGTTACATGTGAGGCAACACTCCATTATGATCTAGTTGATGGCTTCCTCGCATTGTTCCAACACTCTGCAGCCAGATGACTTCACCAAACCCAAGTATCTCACAGAATGACATCATTCAAGATGAAGTAATGTTCTCTTGTTCAGGGAAAATTATAAATTATTTATTTATTTTTTTTACTCAGCAGTTTATTTCAAAATATTTCCTGATGTGAATATGATACGATGTAAATTGTATTAAAACAAACAAAAGAATCCACTTTCACAAAGAAAAAAAAACACTTTCATTCTTTTGTCCCTCTTTCTCTCTTTTTCCTCTCTCTCTTTCTCTTTCTCTCTCTCTCTCTCTCTCTCTCACACACACTCACACACACACACACACCACACAAACCTGTCGTGGTACATGACTAACACTGAGGTGTTGGGAGTGGAGGAGCCAATTTAACAGGCTGAGGCAATTTTCGCAGGCCAAACCCAAAACATGCAGTGACAAACTCAAAGTTTTTTTGTTATTTGTTATTTCTGGCATTTCTGGGAGCCAATTTCCGGTTCAAGTACTGCCTTTAGTCTAGCGTGTGTGATTACCGGAAGCAAGTTCACATAGCCATTAGTCCAGGCATTTCTCAAAACTCACCAAATCCATTTCCTCCTCCTCGGACTGCCCTCAACAGAAGAAAAGAAGAGAGGCAGAGTTACAGAAAAGAGGCAGAGCGGTTGTAAATCGCTCCGGATAAAAGTGCCAGCTGTATGTCTAGAACGTGAACGGTTTAGTGTAGAATATGGAGGTCTGGATGATGATCTTAATTACCTCTGTCAACAAAGTTGGATGGGCGTTATGTTTTAACCCCAGATACTTATTTTTTACATTTTTGTATTATTATATTTTTGTGTGTGAGAAATCTTGCCGTTCACCACACTCTCCTTTGGCCAATCAGTGTGAGAGCATATAGCTTACCATTGAATTCACATTTACATTTACATCAAACTTTGTGTGCCGATCTGTAGACATGAGAAAAGGCAAACGATCCATTATTCATTATTGGCCCAATCAAACAAAAACAGGGAGGCTTTATTGAGCTCTTTTCTGGTTTAGATGAGAAAAAATCTCATGTCCCTTTTTTGGTAAAGTCATGAAAATGTGTTTATCTCCTGATGTGAAACAAGAGGGTGAAACTAAATCAATTATGTTATCTGCCTGATTCTACTAGTGCTCCAACTGCCCTCCAAGAAATAGTCCATTATTGGAAGTTTTTCCTGGGCTATTTATCTTAGGGTTTTGGTGGCAAATTTAGGGCACAATTTGCCAGAGGTTATTGCTGGCAGTATGCTCTCACTGAAGACAATTTGTCAGTTGGAAATCTAGCTGAGCGAGATAAGAGAGCAGGCTTTGTTGGCAACAGTTCAACTTCAGCCAATCGGAGACCAGAAAACTGGTCAGGTGACCCGCCCTCCTCTACTGCAAAGACTTCAAATGACAATGGCAGACGCAGTGCAAAGTGGTAAAAACTAAATATCAAACAGCTAGAAATAGTTGTGTTTTTATACATTTAAGCTGAATAGCTGTTGGCTGCTGGTAGAAAAGGCTATAAAAGAGTTTATTCTTCATTGTAAATAAAGCTGCATGACCCTATAAACACTTTAAGAAAGTGTAGTGAATAAATTTGAACAAAACATATTAAATTATGTCCATTTCAATTGAAAAACAAAGACCAAAATGACAGCAATGGCAGCAGTCTCTGCCAGTTCATCCATTTCCAATCTAAAATTTGCCAGTTAGTTTTGCCCATTACCCTCTTTGCCCATTGCCCAGTCACTCAGACTCATTGCCCACTGCTGGCAAAGTTTGCCCTAAATTTGCCTCCAAAAAATTGCCGGTGTATCATCAGCTTAAGCTATACTTCAACAAGTTGGCAGAACTGGCAGAACTTGACGACTGTATAGCGTTGGCAGAGGCATGCGCTCCACTGGGGGCCACACAGTTAACAATAGAGTATGTGGCTACAATGTGCTACAGCAAATATTCAAACAAAATAAACAGCTCGAATTACAGCCTTTTTGAGCGGAAAGTGCAGTTTTGGAACAGCAGTTTGTTGGCCTATAACGCTGGCTTAAACTAAGATGAAGGAACAGCTGTGGAGTGAAGCCAATAAGAATGAAGGGAGGGAAGGAAAGAAGAGTAAGGCTGCAAAAATCGGGCTTGGACACGGACTTGACCTCCAATTAAAAATGTGCTTAACCTTTTTCCCTGGAAGCACATCAGTTCAGCACTCTGCCTGTTGGTCAAATCTACTCATCTGATTCCAAATGGGTCACTGCAATAAGCTTTTAATCAGCAAAAATCGCACTGGAGATAAACTTTATACATTGGTATCAACGTGCATGGTGCTTTACATTTCCACCCTGTCCATACTTAAAGTCTATTGTGCTGCTTTGCTGAGGGGGAACTGGAAACCCATCTTCCATCTTTTCTGTGCTGTGGGACATACTGTGCCCAGGCCAGGGCTGTCTTAATACCCACACTCAATCAATAGCGGCAGGAAGACACGACAAGGGCGACAAGATATTATCTGGCTCACACCCTGGGCCCCTGATTAAGTCTTCATCTACACTCTGTCACACTGAGATGTGATTAATTTAATACCATTATGGCCTAATGACAGGCTGTCTGCAGACCTGCCACAGCCGGCACCCTCTGCAGCCTCTACCAGTCGAAAACGCTTGGTTGGCTCAGACGGAGCAGAACCAACCCCTACAACTGTCTCCCCACCTTAACATGTTTCAGACCTCTGAGCCTCTTCCAACGCAACCAATCCCACTTTACCAATTCCACATGCCGGCATGGTAACACACACTTGTTTAAACATTGCTCCAGGCTAGTGGAGGCTCAGCAAAAGGAGGATCACCCACAGTAACCCAGGGTTTATTTACCAAACACAATCATTTTCTTGGAGAGGCTCCTGTTGCTGACAGACCAGCAACACGCAGGTTGGAAAGAATAAATCTGTTGGCCGGCCTTTGAGAATCCCCCACTTACAGTTTTTGAATGGTGATTTATGACCACGAGTGTCTAGCCTCAGGTGCTCACAGTGGTCAGACCTCTCTTCGCTTTAATTATTATAATTAGAAAAAAGCCTCTCATTTCAATGTGAATAATTGAATAATTGAGTGAGAGTTAAGGCACCTGGGCTGCAGGTTCTTGGCTCAGTCCAAATTTTAATGGAGGTGATCACACAAGAATGCAGCAGGGGAAGAATGCTGACCGCCGCTAATAGGAGCAAATGAGGCCTACACACTGTATAAATGAATCCCACTTGGAAGAAAAACATCGGTCCTTGGAGAGATCTATATCTTGAGGCGAAAAGGACAACTCCTCCCCCCTCCTCTCGTGACAGTCCTGCTGGTATGGCATGCTACATCACCGTGGTAAAAATTTAGTATGAGGCGGGAAAAAAAATTGGCAAACTTTCTTTCTTCCTTGAACGTGGGGGAGGTCTAGACAAACATTAAACCAAACCCTGCTCTACCCTGGAGCAGAGATACTTAAGGGTCCCTCAGCTGGTGGTGCTGGTGTGCAGTGGTGTGCTGTGTACTCACCAACGGGGGCATCATCCCTTTGCTAGATGGAGGGATAACAACCCTTAGGTCTGGCTTGCGGCTGCCCATCCCCATGTTCCCTCCAGGGGGTGGTGGAGACTTGGTGGGCATGACTTTGCCCAGGCCGTTGCCGCTGGCTGTGCTGAGGAGGCCTGGAGAGCCCCTGGGGTTAACAAAACCATTCCCTGCAGAGGCACACAGCGACAGAAACACATCATCAACCCATGGACTGTGACTGACAACACTCGCAGTCATCAGCCGAACCTCTGGCACGGAGTTGTTTTCTAGCTCGCCGTGGCATGCAGCGTTAAGTGTTTCCAACCCTCTGGGAAGTTTTAATAGACTCGGATAATTATCCCGCACATTTACAAAAATAAAACGTCCATTTCAAAATTGATGAGCCTTTAATTTTTACTGTGAATGATTACACTGAAGTCAATGCATTTTGGGATGTGGAGCAGTTCGCTAACAAATGTACTGTGACCGCTTTAAAGAAATAGTTGAAGGCACTGAGTAAAAACAGCAAAAGATCACTAGTTCTTTTTTTATTCACACAGAAACATCAGGAAACTGGCAGACTAAGGTGTTTTCCCTAACCACATTCACACCTTGATGAGAACGTGCTATTTATCATTTCCTTATTTGCTGTAAATCAATATGAGTCACCCCCACCTCTGTTCTAGGAACCCCACCCTTCCTCACCCCTATTTCATCACTGGACAACCGCCCATGCAAAAGATTAATGTTATCATTGGGAGTGAACAAGTTATGATAGCTCAATGGATTTCTCACACACTTGATATATACTTTTCTCTCTGTAACTCACAATAGTACTAGACTTTAACAAGCTATGGGCTGCCATCTGTGCAGAATTAAAGTATTGTGTTCAGATATTGTACCATATCATTTAGTAAAACGTGTTAACACATGTATCGCAGCAATAGCGGGTCAAGGTAAAGTGGACTGCATTTTATAAAGTGCCTCAATTTTTTTTATATTCTCCTAATTTTAATTATATAGGTCTGCACTTTTTATAGTAAGCCAACTAAATTAAACCCACTCTGAAGCAAAACATAAAAACGTGTTTCACAAAAATCATCAATATTTCCCTATTTTGTCAGCTTATAATACATTTATTTTGAGTGTTAGGATAGCACCCATTTGAACAAGGTCTGTGCTTGTTTACCTTAGCTAGACAGTGCAGTGAGAATGTGCCGGTGCAAGAATACAATGCAACTAACACAGAAAGTCATATTTAAAGTGCACTTCAAATTGAAACGCAATTTGCTTGCTTAGACGTCTTACTTAACTGCTATTAAACTTCTACCATATTTGAAAACTTAAAACGATGATTATAAAATGTGTTGAAGTCCTGAAAACAGGGGGAAGAAAGAATGAATGCTATCTAGTATTGCATCAACAGATCAGTGACACTTCAACAAGTAGCTTATTTCTCCATTGTGTTCCATGTATCCCAGCGAACCAAAAACTGTGTGCAGAATGAGTAGGCTCTTACGTACAAACATAATGGAACAATAGCCCCTCTGACTACAGATAAGGACCCCAACAATGCACGCTCAAATAAACAGTTATGGAGCCTACAATAGTATCTCACAGCTGAATCAACAGTATATACAAGTTAGTATTGCTCTCAGCCCCGGCTTTGATCACACAAGACATGGCTGCTGCAAAAAACAATGTTTACAGAATTAGCAGAGTAAATGTCCAAGGCCCTAAAAATAGCAAACCTGATTAAAAGCATTCAAGATGTCATTCAGTGGGAATGAGACGGTGAGCGCAAATACAATTTCATGTGTGGGAATGGGTGGCAGTGAGGCAATATGGCAGGTGTCAGAAGAAGGTGTGGGATGTTTTGTGTGTCTTACTGTACAAGGTCTAGAGACAGAGCTTTCTGATTACAATCAGAGGGCTGAGATATTATACTGTCACATGGATTCAGTCCAAAATGAAAAGCTGTTGCTGTAATGTAATTCTGTGGAATGTGTCTTCCAGAGAAGAAACATACTCATTCATACGCTCGTTTTGCATAACCCTGTACCAGTGCAACAGGAATATACTCACTGTAGTGCAGGCATAAACTTTCACTCACTTTCTGTACACACTTAATCCTCATGGCTTCAGCAGGCTGGAGACGATAGCAACATACAGTAAGGCAGACTGAAACCCAGGACACATTGCCAATCCTTCACAAGTCAAATACACACAGGGTATTCACTCACACATTCATAGGGCAATTTAGAGTTTCCAAGCCACCATCTTTGGAATATGGGAGGACACCAAACAGACAAAAACCCACGCAAACATGGGCAGAAAAGTAAATTTCACACCAGGGATCGATATTGGTACTGTCTTGCTGTGATGCAAGATCACTCAGCCACTGAGCCACCCAAGTACAAACTAAGCATACTCATCTGTGCAAAATGATAAACACACACAGCATTTCTAAATCCTCAGAAAAATTGTTAAGACAACAAACACTTGGACCAAAAAATTAATTTTGAGCAGGATAACAGCCACAGGTTCAGAGCGAGCTTTTCAGCAGGGACATTTCAGTGGGTTTGCCTGTTGTCTGCCCTCACTCCAGATTCAGACATCTCTAACAGATTGGTTGTCCCGTTAAATCTTCTCTGAATGAACCCAGTGCATGTAGAAGGCTGTTTGGTTTCTGTTTGGGTAAATAAATAGATTCATTGCCCTAAATAATTAACATGGCTTGGGGAGTGGCATTACGTAAGTGCTTGTCTTCACAACTCCAACATTCAGTTTTCATTTGAAGTCAAGGAAGAAAAAAAAAACTGTCCCCACATTGTGCTTTTACTAGAGTACACTGTGCAGAAAGTGACACTGCTCCGTCATCAGCCAAACATCCCACATGTAGCAGGTACAGGCAAAATAAAAAATGCTCAACAAGGAATTAATGACTGTGAATCAAGGGTCTCTAAAAAGGGAGCAATTTTCTAATAATAGACCACACGCACAGACCTATTGTTTTGTCTCAGGAAACTATGAAGAGTAGGCAGGATGTGCAGTGAGCATTTTGTTCAGATATAACAAGGTAAATAGTTTTTTTTCTTGCCTCTCACTTTCCTGAAAACTGTGGACAGGAGGCACTGAATAATTTCAACCACATGTGATTCCCCTTCATCTTCTATCAAATCTTGATTATGTGTGTGACTGGCTAATTGGTCCAACAGCTTCCAGTACATGTTCCACATTAAATTATCCTAAGAATGAAAACAAATTAATAATCCTAATGGGTGGGGCGGAGGGCATAAAACTATAATAAAGAAAACAAATATTTTCAAAGTAAAATTTCATTAAGCATTCCAATAGACAACTCAGACCTGAAGAAACTGTAATAATATGATTGATATGTGCTGATGGAATAAACTTTGCACACAAACATGCTTTGTAATTGCTTTTAAAAGGCTTGTAGTGCTCCAGTATTAATGAAGGGGTGCACGCAGCTTGCAGACATATTGCATAACAGAGGATTCTCCCAAATCCCTAACATTCTCATAAGCTTTCACTGTTAATACTCACCAGAGAACGAACAGAGCTTGTAATTAGGTGTAAGAGTAAAGATGCATTATAGGGCTGCACACTGAAGTAAGAGTAGAAATGTTTTTCTGAGAGATGTTTTAATTTGAGGGTGTAGTAGCTTTAGAGACACTATCTGAGCCAAGACAAGAACAGCAGATGGCTCGTTTCAAAAAGAACAACTGAAATTTATTTTGGTAAAAATCTCAACAATCATATTCAGTTGAAGAATGATGATATCTATGTATTCTTGCTTGCAAGCAAAGCAGTGTTTCAGAATTAACTAAGAACAGGACTTCCATGGCCCCGCACTGAGATGTCATGTGGAAAACAATGGTTATTTTTCCTGCTACGGCTTGTGTAACAAATAATAAATACTACTACTTCTTATAATAATGATAAGAATAATTGATGGTTCTCTTTAGGTTTTCTGTAATTTTCTGTAATTTTTCTTGACAAAAGCTGTCTATAAACTGTCAAAGTTTCAGTCAACATTTCCATTTGATCGAATCAGTGCGTCAGTATTTCACTGAACATCCTTGCTGTCTGTAAACTTCCCTCAGCGATGACTCCTCCGAACAGGAGACGAGAGATCACACAGCCCAGGGCACACCAGTCCATCTGGGCACTTTGAAAGGCTTCTGCACTGGCCATAGCTGCTACTTGTGAAAAATCAGAGCTATGTCAGGAATGGTCATCTGACAGGAGGACTGGAGAGGTTTCCCCTCCCTGTAGTCCCTGCTGTTCCACACACTTGGTACAAACAACAGCTGCAGCATGCTCATGCTGTGCCAAACGCTGACATCCACTGGCAAAGGATCCTAACTCTACCCCTAGCCCAGTACCACACCCCAAAACTTAAAGCTTACTCTCTGCTCGGTTAAAAATGCTGTCTACAAACCAGACCAAGGTTGTCTCAAGTCATTCTTCATACTTTCTAATCAGTGCTTAACCAAACACCTCCTTGTAGCACAGTATCAGACCAAAATGCTTTTTAGTGGTCTTCTTTAACTTATCAGTATTGCATATAGCGCCGTTTTAAAACAGCGTAATGTGTTTGATCAAAAACACTACATATCACACAGCAGGCTGAGTGACAAGGAAAGAGTTAAACTCCACCTGCCTCCGCCTCTCACACAGTACATTGCAGCCATGACAGGCTGTCCGGTCATTGTGTACTGAGGACTTAGAGGGATGTCATGGCCCGAATACCTCCAGGGTTATGCTGGTCTAGGCATCTTGCAGACCCTCTCCAGCCTTATAAGGGCTGCCAGGGTAGAGGGAAAAACAGATGCACCTGTCAATAGAGGGAAGGAAACTGGAGGAGGGAGGACTAGATGGAGGTGACAAGTTTAAAGGAAATGCTATGTTTATTTACCTGCCAAAGCCAGTTGGGCAGCTGATTGCTTTGCTTGGTTAACCTTTTCAAGCACAAAAACCACACTAGGTGCTGAGCAGTTTCCCCATCTCTCAATCATGCATTTTACAAGCATATCATACATTTCCTCTCTTGAGAGGAGAAAACATGTATTCCCTTACTGTAGCATGCAGTAAAAATATAGTCGGACAAAGGCAGTACCAGTCAATGGCGGCGATAACGGTCTTGGACCAATCACAAATGGATACGTAACTATCCAGCTCGCGTGCTAAGCAGGAGGCCTATTGGGCAGAGCTACAGAGAGCTAATGAATCTCTCCGGGAGGACTTACCCGCTGGGCTGGAGCCCGCACCACTTGGCACTGAAAGGTCTGTGGTATCCAGCATGCCACCTAATGAGATGCACAGAGTGATATGATTAACCATCTGCATCTTTCTGCCAACTAGCAGAGCATGTGATGGAGATGCCAGACCAGACATGAAAATGTCATGTAGATCTATCTTCGCAGTGCTCAAATGGGAGACATGTTCTCCCGCCAGTGTCCTTATGGTGGGGTGTATGGAAACGGGCAAGATTTCAATGCTCTGTATGATTAAAGGCAGCAACATCATGCTATCATCAGTGGGGTGTTTGTTATCTTTACAAAGTATACGCCGAGATGGTAAATGCAACCTTCCACTGCAAAGACACATCTGCAGCCAGCAGGTATTCATTCTCTTGGACATGAGGCATTCATTTCAGCCTCTGTTGCTATGTGCGCTCAGTCAAGTTGACCCTTTCAAGAGATACACTACAGTCAAAGCATGCAATGCCAGTTTGCCACCTGGACTTGGAAAGGAAAATTCTCCATATTTATGAAATAAGCATCTTTTTAATGAGGTGAAAACATGAAACCTTGTGAAGAATGATGAAATATGAGGAGTTATAATAGAATGCAGCCACTGAATAAATTCCCTGTAACGAGTTAGGCTTTATTACACGTGTCAACCAGTGCTAGTATTTGCATAAACTTGAACAAAGGATCTCAACGTATTCGATTGCTCTGTGCATTCTGCTTCAATGCTCCAATAGTGCTCTAGACTGGGTGTCAGACCACTCGTACCAGTGTTTGTATGATGTCATTTTTCATTTTTCCACATTGCATATACAGTAAAAAAGTGTGGTGATGAGCACGTCAAGGGGTGTGAAGAATAACAGTCATACCACATAAACACAGCTATAGAGGTGTTAACATGATATCACATCCTGTGCGACCAACATGCCTTTGAAAAATTCTTTAATTCTGAAATGATTCAGAATTTTAGAATCACTATGAGTGGCAATCAAGTCCCCTATTCTGAGTGAACTGGATCACCCTGAGTATTGTACTTGACCAATGCGGAGATGAGATTAGGGGGTGTTGTCTGCTGACCTGTGTTGCTCGCACTGGTTGGCCTCTGGGGGCCTCCGCTAGCGCCCACATTCCTGTGCAGAGAGGCCTGAGGCGGGGACAGCATCCCACTGTCACTCAGAGAGGCTGTGGCGGCTGCCAGGGCCTGGGTGCCCAGAGTCCCTCCTGGCTGGTACATAGCATTAGGGTTGGACACTGGCACTGCCACATGCATCGAGAAGTTCTGCTGAGGCAATGCTGTGGGCTACGAGAGGGAAGCAAACACGCACACAAACGCACATGCACACACAACATAGACACACACACGTAAACACACACACACACACACACACACACAGACAATCAAAGGCCTGATGATGAGCTTAAAGGTGCACAGCTTATTTTGCTCCCATTAAAGGAGAAATCCCCTTTAGGGTTAGCCTGAGCAAACCACTAGTTAAAAAAAACAGTCAGGCCAATCACTGCAGAGCAAGAATTAAATAATGAAACAGGATAACAATATTATAATATACACACTGTAATGCTCTATATTTCCTTTACAAGAAAGAAAATATGAATATAAAAATTTGCCATGGTATTCTGAGGGCTGTGAAGTAAAACACAATTAAAAATGAATAAAATGAATAAAAAAAGTTTACCAAGTCTCATTAACATCATACGCAGAAATACACACACATCATCTGTGCTACAACAGCTCACTTGAATAAATCAGAGGAAAACAAATAATAATAATAATAAAATAAAAAAAACATTCCAAAACATGCAGTCAGGTGATCACTTTGGCATTACTGTAGTCAGCACTGCAGATGTACTTTCTTCTTTTGTAACGACACTGTATCACGTATTTCTTGGCATAGCAAAAGAGGGAGTGGGTGTTCAGTATGAGACGAACTGTGACTCACTTGCATTTAATCCATACCTACAAAGTGCTGACTACACAAAGCTTAAGTGAGAATGACAGGTGGCAGTGAGAACATTTCATCATAGCATTATCCAGTGAGGCAGTCAGGTGTTATCATTAGTTTGTTAATGGCAAACAGCAATGCTCTTCATGTCAGGAACATAGAGAAAACAACTGCTTGGTAAGCACTACGTTCCTACACAATTCTAATATTGTCACGCATGATAAGATCACAGTGGACTTGTGGTATTTTATGGGGTGAACCAGTGTGGTGCCTGATGGAGGAGAGATACGATACAGAATGATAGTGCATCATCGCTGTGCTACGGAGACACTGAACTGTACTGATGGAATTGCTCAAGATATAGAAGCGAGCTAAGGAGATACTTTAGGGCTACATAAGGAGAGATCATACAAAGCCCGAGGGGGGAGGGGAGATATGGAAACATCAAGCATAAAAGAAGCAGTCCCCTACATCACATCATGAAGGCACTGCGGAAATAGAGATTTGATGTGTTAAAATCTACTTTGAGGTGAAAACTGAGTCGAAACAAAACCTCACCCAAAACCTGCAGAACTTTTTGTTTTTGCACATGATATATTTCACATTATTGTATTTTCCTGATGTGTACAATTTGTATTTGATGTTAGCTTTATGACAACATGACTATGATACTGTGGTATGATCTTTCCACCAGAAGCGCATGACATTTTCCTTGTCAATACAATGTGATCTTATCAGGGTGCGCCAGAATATCAGTTGCAGAACAAATAAATAAACATAACAAACTAATGCACTCCTAGTGAAGGGGGGGCAGAGATGTTATGCCAGAGTAGTTCTGAAAGAAGTTGACAGAAGTTTTGGGGGGGTGTAACAAAAAGAGGAAAATTTAAATGAAAAAAGAGTGAAAATCCTTTGTGCCACAAAGCCAAGCAAAAATGTTGCATTTACAGTACTTACGATTTTATGATTTCTCATCATATTATCAAACTCCTCATTAATTTTTTTATACTTTTCTTCTGTGTGAGGAGTGAGGACATATGAGGCATCAGGGTCCGGGCTATCACAGCCTCTGTGTTCTTTCTTGTTTAGCGCCTGTAGTGAACATCAACATAAAGACAGGAATCAACACAAAATAGCAGGGGATGAAAGAAGTACTTACACCACAGCGCTTGAACATTAAATCTCTGTCTTCGCTTAGTTTGCCGAAATGGTCGTCCATGAGGGGGCTGTGCTCAAAACAGTCATCAGGATCAGGACTAGCACAGTCATTATGGCCTTTGTTTCTTAATTTCTGAAATAAAATTGGACAGTTGACAAAAAATAGTATACAAGAAGTGGCTCTCTTTATATTAGCTTGAAGCTAAATAGATACATTTCTAGCATGAAAAAAGCATGAATCAAACATGTATCAGAATTTCAATTTCTATTTTTTCCCTGTTAAAACTGCTGTCAGACATAAGGGCTGCTTCACCAGTGCTAGGTTTAAGCAGTAGATGAATATATGGCTAAGGAGCATGGGGAAATTGAAATGTCACTCTGCATCCTTTTACCCTTCAGAAGTGTTCAGAACAAGAGAAACCAAATATTGTCCTCCTTCCTCTCTGTCTCTTTCTCCTCCCCATCTCGATCCCTCTCCCCGGCTCCCTCCCCTTTCTCTGCTTCCTTCTCTCGCTGCAAGTGCGTGTTTGCATTTTTCATTATATTTCAGTTATCATAAGCCACCCAGCTGGAAGACAACCCCGGCATAAGAAGATCCCACAGCAGAGCACTTTAGTATGTCCCGCTCCTTAATTCAGTATGGTTGTCACTCATGGCATCTTATCAAAGTTAATTCATGTAGGAAATAAAATGGATTATCAAATGTGGTCAAAGATGCTTATTTGAGCATGAAATTGAGCAATTATTGTAAGAGCAAAGAGCATATAAGCACATAGGGTAGTATGCTGTGGTGTTATATAGACCCTATTCTAACTCCAGAGGAAAAAAACATATCATGCTGTATAACTAAACAAATAAACGCAATGTTGGGGTCCTTTGCTAACTCTCATGGAGGCTGTTCTCTGCTCCTCATTAGAGCTCTGAATAGCAGTGTTAACAAGACTTGCTGACAGCATGTGACAGCTTGTGATATCGAGGCAGTGTACATCAAAACATGATTTATGTGTGGCTCTCTAGGTTTCTCTATCAGGCTGCTGCAGGTCCACAGCAGCGCCCTGCCCTGTCTGTGGGCTGCCTCTGAGGCCTTGTGTCTACAGGAAGGTCGCTGACTCCTGTGGATGTCGGGGTCACAGTCTGAGCCAGAGGAGAGGAACCTACACACACTAATGAGACCTCACTCTCTGCCTCTTGTCTTCTTCAGCCTACAATGTGGGGAATCGTGTGTGTGTGCGTGTGCATGTCTATACTTGGTGTAGGGTGTGTGCAAGTGTGTGTGTGTGCGTGTGTCTGTTGGGGGGTGGGGTGCTGCAGCTGCTGCATCCTCTGATGCTCTGGTTAGGTCTGTGCAGACAATGCGGCTAACCCAGCGCTGCTCACCACAACCTCAGTGTAACTCGCATTTTCTCAAACCTGCATCATGGCTTTGTGCGACTGTTACTTTGGAATCGTTAAATCCAGTTGACATGGCTTTCCAGCGCTAAATCCCTCGCCGCTGAGTCCACCCCCCTGCACGGGCGCGCGTACCGTTCCTGAATCAGATTTGTACATTACCGTGGCGCACAAGAAGGGTGTTGATGTACGTTGTATCGACGGAAACATGACGGCTGACAGCTGTGCACAGCTGAGACAGAAATAAGGAAGCTCCGAAAAGCACCCACATCTCCACAGACACAACTGTCTGTGATACCCAGGGGAGAGAGAGAGAGAAGTGTTCTGGATAATGAATGGTAGGCCCTGTACCACAGATGCATTACTGTTTGGTGTGGTACAGAGCCGTGGCATTCTTCTCATTCTAAGAAAACGCCTTCCTGGTTCATTTCCTGTTTACTGAACGAACCCTCTTTAGTTAGTGTCCTGAAAGGCCTGTGTTTACTGGGGGGAAACTATGCACTTTCTCCACCAGAGAGCCAAAGATCTGATTTGAACCTGCAAATTTAAGTCCCAACCTGCTCATTATGGGAATAACTCGGTCGGGCTCGTTGGGCACGGCTGTGTGAGATGGGCAGGGCTGCGCTACTTTCACAACAAGCCTGGCCACTCTTCAGCACGCCGCACCCACAGGGCCCAGGCCACTTCGGAAGGGGCTGCAGCAGTGCAGTGGGTGAGCTGGAACCAGATCGCACCAGACAAGGACAGGCAGCACTCAGAGCAGCGCCACAACACACGCCATGCGCCACTATGTTAATATTTTTCTTGGAAGACTGGAAAGGCGCTGAAACTATTGAGCTATAAGGCAAGCTGCTCTAAAGTCAGTACGCACAACATTTGGTGCGCACGGGTTTGTCAGCGACTGACTCACTCTCTGTGGTGTTTCTATTATGCATGTAAGAGACTGACGATCTGGGAAAGCATGGCTGTAATTCTTTCTTAAATGACTTGGCATGTTTTGGGTGTCCCACAGACGCTGCTCACAGCTCCCAGTAAATGGATCACTAAATCAGCACATGGCCAAACAGGTGTCCCTCTCCCAAACACCTGTCAAGACCTGGCTCCCCACGCTGGCCAATCAGAGGCAGCAGCGCATAGACATGGCCGTAGAAGGGACCACATGGAGCCCCGAAGGCCGCCCAACCCGAGTCCAACTTCGCTCTTTTATACCGACGCTGCTGTCTGCTCCAACCACTGTAGTGTTCTGACCTAGAAAAAGGAAAACCTGCTTGAGAATTGACACCCCTTACCCCCCCAAAAAAGAGAACTCCTTTTTTTTTTTACATTATGAATAGTTTGATAAAAAGGAGTTTCAAAATGTATTTCAAAAGTTAGATCAAGCTGTGTGGTTTGCACTTTGGAAAGTAAAGTTGGATGGATGTGAATACAGTAGAGGCTGGAATTTTCAGTAGCATTTATGATGAGAGATATGGGTTGTGTTTGTAACGGGGGCTGCAAAGAGTACAGACAAGGGAACTTGTGTAATCTATTCACAAGGCCCTGAGAGGCTCACAAAGATGAGTGGGAACAAGGCCAGCTGCTATTTTCTCACAGCAGTCCAAACCTGTATTGATAGAAATTTGGCTCAACAATAAAAATGAGACTCTGAGTGCCTGACGTCAAACCAGCAGGGCACTATTGTGTGTTTGTGTGTGTGCGTGTGTGTGTGAGTGCATGCGTGGGTGTGTGTGCGCGTACACGTGCGTCAAAGCGTGTGTGTGCATGTTGGTGTATGCTCGTCTGTGTGTCTGTCTGCTTGTGTGATACTTCGACTTATCCTAAAAAACATTTTCCATTGCAGGAGGGCTGGAAGCTTCCTTGCGCTGAAGAAAACATCTATCTGTGGTTTCCACCTGAGCCCCGACTGTTAGCCTAGCTGTAACTATGGGGAACATTCAGCACAGTAATTGCCTCTCCAGTTTTGCAGTATATGTTCAGTACAGAAGGATACAGTACAGTGCAAGGCATTCAGGCATACCAGGCTGATTTAATATCAAAGCTATTTCTTTTTTAATTATTTTGCACAGTGAATACCTTTTGAGCTGCTGCATGAATTAGAATATATGCTAAATATGCCAAGAAGGACATTCATACTCAAAAACATATTTTTCAAAGTCCATCATATTACTTCATACCTCCAGAACAGACCTTAACTAAGCAACTTTGCATCATATACACAAAATTTTTTCATTGAAAAACTGAAGCAAACACTATTCCATGAATTAAAAATAGAGCTGAAACCATTGCATAAGCCACCTACATCACCTACTCCTTGAGAAGTACTTTCGCTGAAATGGGCTCAAGCAATTTACTCTCCTGTGTGTGTCTTGGAACACCATTTCGCTCTGATGTCCTCCCTCTCTTGTGTCAAGAGAGCTTTCTGTGTTTAACTTATTCATGTACTGTACAGTACTGTATGTGAATAGAGGGCAGGGTGAAAGGATACAGATAGTGGTTAGGTATAAAAGCTGAACTTCAAAATTGTGGGGGAGATGGCTGAAAGGAAGGCATGAAGAGGCTGTTTCCATAGTGTCTTCCATTGTGCCTGAATCACAGCAAAAGGCTATACTTAGCTTTCACTATTGGTAGAGTGCCACCTGACCTATGACTAGCACACCACAGCTCTGATTACAGCCCCTTCAACAACAAGACGGTAGTGGAACAGCAACATAACAAGAAATTACTAAAATGTGTAAAACTGGACTGCATCATCAATGCTGATGAATGCTCTGTTTCATACAACCTTTAGTAATATGCTCAGAAGCTATATTTTAACTGGTTATTGTGCAGAGGCCTTTCCTCACCTCATTTCAACTGGGTGTCCCAGCCTCTCTCGCCCTGCAGTGCTGTGAATTAGCCCTTGTGCCCGCTGCCACACTAAGCAAGGTAGCGTGTTAATCCTCATGACATCACCATTGTGTCCAGGCCGTTCCATCTAATGTGCTTATCAAAGGGCCTCTTTGAGTGTGAACGCACTAGGAAATCAGCATGGGGAGGCGGCTGATAGGAAGGCTTTTATCTGCTAAGGAATATTTCTGCTCTTATATAACATCTTAAGAGACAAGTCTTTCACTACCACCATGTTCCCTTTCCCCCGTGGTGCTGCAGTTTTCACTTGAGGGGAATAAAAGCCTCTGTTGGTTGTTCTTTGGGCACTGTGTGCCATGGCCCAGCACTGGGTTAATGTACTGTAGCAAGCCCTCCACTGCCTATCGCAGCCTCTCCTCACATACTGTGCTGAGTCGGGAGCAAAGCAACATTAGATAAGGAAACCTCTGTAATTCCCAGACAGATCTTGTTTAATCGCATGACCATTACACATCACTGAGTGGACTGATATCAGGATATGAGGCTGGATTCACGTCCTTCCTTTGGCTCACTCCATTGTCTCGTTACTCAGTGGACAGGAAAAGCAGTGGCAGGGGGCAGGCCCTCGGCTGAACCGTCTGCATTTTGTTTTGATATTGTCTTAGTGCAGCTGTTAGAAAGACAATATACAATATAGTGAGATCCAATCCCTCCTGACATGCGATGACAATGGGCAGACCACAATAAACTGAGAACTCAGGAAACCAAAACTGAATTATGCTCTCTAAACCTCTACAGAAGGAATACATAACAGAAGAAAAGCTGTTATCTACTTCGGCCCGCTATACTGTAAAGCAGATGATTACCTGTGGCTGATTGACTTGATTGTCACTTAAATATAGCCCATCCATATTATCAAGTAAGAGGCAATTGCAGAGCAGTGAGCATCCCCTTCCCTTAGAGAGCCAGCTGCTCTGAGACTGTGGTGAATGACTGATGTGACAAAGCTATTAGCTGCCACAGTCAAAGAGAACAGTCTCAATCAGCGGACTGCATATTTTCAGTATAGACAAGAGGGAATTAAAGTACAAATTGAGGATAAAGGCATACCAATGTCATCATTATCTACAGACCGAGAAGAATGGGAACACAGGCTCTGTTCCCACTTCACAGAAAGAAGCGGTGGCAAATGAATCCAACTGATGAGAAGAAATTACAACCCAAACCCGCTAAAAAAATAAAAAACATTACTATTATAAACAAAGATCACTGAAAAATAAACTAGCTTTCTCACCCTTTTACTCTCTGTCTCTCTGCCTCTCTGTCTCTGGTCATTGAGTGGATCATTAGCTGTCAGGGTTCTTGAAACCATACCCCCAACCCTCAACTCCCATTCCTGCTCGCCTCTAAAATATTCATAAGGACAATTAGGAGTTCCGATAAGGCGAGTACGGAGGGCTGGGGGGCGTGCGGCAGAGAGGGCAGGATGTGCCAGCAGGACGTCTGTTCTGCAACACTCTATACCCAGACCACAGACCTGTCCTCATCAATCTGAGACACAGCAGCCTCCCTCTTTGCCCCCAGTCAGACCAGGCAGCCAGGGGAGGGTGGCGCGGTGCCAGCTAACCCCCAAACCCCTCATCCCAGCAGGTTTTGCTCTGTCCTCGCCCCTGGGCAGGAGGGGCTGGCCACACAGCACTCACACTGGGAGGAGGGGGGCACAAGGGCAAGCTGATTGTTGCACAAGCTAACGCACAGAAACCGCCGTGCACGAAGGCAAAGCCTCATTCACAGCCCACAAGGTCATTAAAGAACGCAGGAGGTTGACTCGTAGCTTGGTGGTTCTCATGAACATTGGTGTGGCTGGCATCATTGTTCTTCTGTCCAAGCACGTCACAGCGATATCTGCTTTTCACCAAAGAACCAGCATGGTGATGCATTCTCATTGTAGCTCTTCTGTAATTTAACTAGATCAAACCAAATTAGGCCAGCTCAATGTCTGACCCATTTTATGAAGTACGTACTGTATGACAGGTGTCTGGTTGAGGCTCCATTTGAGAAGCTATACATAATGTGCACAGGACCATGCTTGCCAGCAGGGCAGGAATTTCATGGCGGACACGAAGGCCACGGGTGTTGTGGCCCTCAGTGTGGCCGTAGTGCCCCTTAATGCCCCTGCAGCCTCGGCGGCCTTGATCCCCAGCCGCACTATCCCAGCTGATTTTGCCATTTTGCTCTTTGCCCGTGACACTATTGTTGGATTTTTTGTTCTTTACTTTTGGTTTCTACAAGTGATCTGCTGTTCATAGCATACACTGTGCTGATTGGCTGATACTCTGAATTAAGTCTCCAGCCGGGCCAATCTGGAGACAGCTTGCCTGTAAACAAACCCTCCCACTTTTAGTCTGGCTAGCTCTGTCCAGAGAGAGAGAGAGAGAGAGAGAGAGAGAGAGAGAGAGAGAGAGATTAAGCTATTTCATATGCATTTAATATTCATTAATTATTTTATCTATTTATTTAGTTGGTATATTTTGGCTGTTCATATTTTCATCAGCCGGACAATTGCTTTTTATTACCCAGCATGCACTGGATACTATAAACTCAGCTTGTACATCGCCACGTTAGCTGACCTAATTACCTTATGTTACTTATGTACCTAGCTGGCATCGCTACAAAGAGGCGAAACATTCATCCATATGGTCCAAGGAACCAACCAACCAAGGGCACTAGCATAGTCTCAGTAGCTCTCAGTTTCTTAATTGGTGCCCTGGCATGTGGCCTTTGTGCCCTCAAAAAGCTGACAACACCAAAAGCCAAGCAGCCTTGGCCCTAAAATGATGAAATTCCAGGCCTGTTTGCCAGCATTCATTATGTAAAAAATATATGTTAGAGATAACACTTTATGAGATTGTACATGCTTTATAGTGTAAACATGAATAACAATAAAACATTTTATTTGAGTAACATACTAAGTAATCATGTTTTTGTTTCTGTCAAAGTACAAAATGAATTCCAGCCTCAAGTAGTTGAGAGAAGAAAGGACTAAAAAAGCAAACTATGAAAAAAAAATTGTGGGCAAATACGTCAAAGCCTTGGCTTAGTCTGTTATTCTTCTGTTAGTGCTAATCATAAAAAAAAACTGATGTGTCAGACATCTTAATGTCACGCAGCACTTCAAGAGAAGCTATTACAGTTTATGAAAAAAAAAGCCTTCTCTGCCTCCACTCTAAGTTGACTGAAACACCTGCACACAACAGGTGAGAAAGCTCACTGCTTAACATGTGTCACTCCATGACAAGAGTGATGTCGTGTGCCATGCTAAACACATAAAGAAAACATGCCTTTTGGTGACACTTTAAGAAGACAAGCTGCAAGACATTCCTGTGAGGGGTGAATCACCTCCGACATAGGATGCAGCATACTATAATATTACATTCGTGTAACGGGTATAGAGCAGGTCATGCCAGCTGTTTTTTTTTTTTTTTTATCTACAGAAAAGCTCAGATCTGTTCACTAGGTTTTGCATTAGGCTCAGAGAGAGAACAGCACCCACAATCAACCAGTTAAAATGTAATATCCTCTAAAAACTGTGCATCAATAGCCTCCAGCCTAAACAATTACAATCTAACCACTCTTTCAGAGATCAGTTAGCACTACAAAAACAAGACATGTGACACATTAACATAAGAAAATGGACAGACTTGGTGAATAAACTGTAGTGTTTTGTTCAAGCCTGTGAATGCACACTCAAGCAATGGAAATTTCTGGTTAGCGTCACCGGAAAACTAACGTTTAGAAGAAGGCACCGTGGCTGGTGGTCTTTCGCTGTTGTCTCTCTTTTCATTCTATGCTCTCCAAGAGAACCTAGATTTGAAATGAGAAATGCGCATCATAGTTGAGAGGATGGAAAAAGAGCTCTGACGTCAATGAGGCACGACATGTGCCAAAAACAAAAATCTCTTAGCAGTAACCTGGTAACAAGCATCACACACAGGAGTGCAGAGACATAATAAAACAATGGGAGCGTGGATGTAAAACACACAGAGCACCAGTACTTGATAATGGAGCACAGCAATTGAACAGTTCACAGGAAACCTACTGTACAGCCCTATAGCACAAAATCATATATAGACAGAGAGGTGAACTGTATGGAATTCACTGCAAGTAACAGCTGGGAAAGTGCACTTCAATTTCAATAAACAAAATAATTTCTGATAGTTTGAAAATGAAATGTATTTCCTTAGCAACTGAGTGACAATTACTATGTATTTGTTTCAGAACAGTGGACAGAAATGACAATATTCTGTGAAATACTTAAAATTTCCACCACCGTTGCTTTCACTACTTTCAGAAAAACTCCAAAAGAGGACTGGTGACCCTTTTTCACTAAAAGCCCAGAGGAAAAGGAGTCCTTGTCCTATAAAGAGGGGCACTTTGAAACCCAGCATGTTGCTAGCAACAATACCATTAGTGCTGCTTCACTCACTGTGGCAAGAGAAGACTTTTCAGACAACTCTCACCATGCTGCTT
Source organism: Holocentrus rufus (assembly GCA_900302615.1). Lineage (NCBI taxonomy): Eukaryota > Metazoa > Chordata > Actinopteri > Holocentriformes > Holocentridae > Holocentrus > Holocentrus rufus. The sequence goes on along the minus strand of OMLF01012743.1, from coordinate 73,353 downwards.
GGACACTGTAACAGCTGGATCATTAAGAGCTACAGAGGACATATAAATGTTAAGATATGAATGTAATACTATATGCTGTATAGAGGAATAGCAAAAATGTGCTTTTCCTTTTCCCAAACAATGAGCAAGAGAATTTGCACTCATTGAACTCATTTCTAACCTCATAAAAGAGGGCAAAATAAATGTGTGTCATTATATCATTACCACACAGTGTATGTATAAAAAGCAGCAGGCCTCTGGGAGTAGGGCTGGGCAATAATGTGATATAAGTCTAGACATCGTCTGCAATTTTGAATATTGTAATATTGTGATTCGGCATAAGTGCTGTCTTTTTCTGGTTTTACATGCTGCATTACAGTAGAGTAATGCAATTTTCTGAACTTATTAAATGACTGTTTATCAGAAAATGCATTGTGTTAATTGTGGAAGCACCAATAATCATTCTTACAATACTGTCACTGTGTCGATATCGAGGCATTTGGTGAAAAATATTGTGATATTTTGTCCATATCGCCCAGCCCTATCTGGGAGTATATCCCACTTATTCATTCAAGGAAAAGACTGAAAGTCTGTGGTGAAATGCATTGTTGAATATATTCTCAAAACAACCAAGAAACTACAGTAATTCCCATGTTTAATCTTCTCTGTCTCCGCACATAAGAATCACAGTGTCTTATTGCACATAGTTCCTAGCAGTTGAAACAACACAACTGTACCCAACAAGCATCAGAGCAAAGGAAAGGACAGCGCTCCTATGTACTGTTGTGGCTGACAAAGATAGCCCTTCTCTCTCTGTTTTCACCATACACATTTGTAAGTCCTCATTTATTTTTATCTTGTCCTACTGCACTATACTCAAAATAGACTGTGGTGCTGTAGAAATACAGTCCCTTTGTTTTGACTACAGACTGGGAACATAAGTAAACTGTGGACCTGACCTGTCCTGAAATGCGCGCCAAAACACTTTGTGCACATTGGAAAGAGGAAGCTGCTCATCTGCACAACATGGTGTGTTTGTACGAGTGCCAAATGAAGAGGCAGTAATAGATTTTACAAACACATAAATTAATACCTGCCCATGCTGTTACTTCACTAGCCTCTCCAGAGACACAAGAAACAGTGATATTCACTGACACTGTCATGCTTTGGATTAATGTATTAAGATATTAAGATATTAAGATATTAATATAATAATACAACAATACAAGGTAGATGATAAAGCAGAAACTTCTTCCTACTAAACCAAAGATATAAAGGGCCTCCACTCTTCCTCTTTACAAATGCATCCATTAATTTCAGAAATAAAGATCCAATCCCACTAACATTTAACTCTACTGTGCAAAACAAATCAACATTATGCCATAAACTGGACAGTGCCTGATCCAAAAAAGTCATTCATACTCAAAAACCTATGTGATCTACTGTATGATATAAAAAATACAGAAAAACAAATGAATATCACTCCAATAAATCACAGGAGCCCAAAAGTACATATTTGTTTTCCTTCTGTAATATTAAAAATGGACTGGCAGAATATTTCACATATACTGGAATGCCCTGGAAAATCAACATCAACCCAATAAGTCTATGTCAATAACAATGACCTTTGATTTAGCTTAAAAGGTATTTCTCATCACTGCTGTTGTGGGTGAATCACAGTCAAATACCAATACCAAGGAAGGGAGGATAGCATGGTGGAGGAAAAGAAAGTTAGGCGAAGAAACTGGTGCGGAAGTCGCAAGCAATAAGAATAGGATAGCTATAGGTGCTGTGTAACACCTTAATATTAATTTCAAAATGGATTAATGAAATGCAAAAAATATATGATATAAATTATAGTTTGAAGTGATTCAGACAAAAAATATCAGTAGTATTTCCCTTTCATATTGGTTAAATTGTGGCCTTACTTTAATCATTTTTTACATTTTATAATTTATGCCAAGAAATTAACATGTACCCACAATGAAATATAAAAATGTGCAAAAGTTGTTTAAGTTTTAGCTCATTAGTTTCAAACCGATTTCACCCACATCAAATGATTACTTGAATTTAGTTTACTGTATTGATTTATTTTGGTTAATTAGGGTGTTCGTTGATTATACATATATTTAGTTGAATGAGGATTTGTACACAGTGTATTAAGATGTGTTAATCAATTTTTTCTTGAAGTAAATAAACTCTCAAGCACGACAGGTCAGAGAACAAGTTTTGTGGTTGCACTAGTTCTGGATATTAACTTACTATGTGTGCAGGTTTTGTATCTATGTGCATGCTTTTTATGCAACTCAAGCACATTTTATACTTTGTTTAAAGAGTTAAAGAGTTAAAGTTGAAGTTAAAAAAATGCAATAACAGGATTACAGTCTAACCACAACCAACACCAACAAAGCAAAACCTAGTTGTGCTATAGTCACAACCTGGCTGTAGGTTTTTTAGTAAGTCTTTGTGGAACCAGTGTTTTTATTTGTGTTGTTATGTTGATATTAACCTTAAGATGGGACTGTGAACCCTTTTAGTTAAATTTTTATCGGAAAATAATACTGGGCTTTGTGGGAAAATAATACTAGGCTTTGGACCAGTTCCTGACATCAGTAAAACGGCCTAAATTACATGAGCCACAGGTGATGCCACAAGCTACAAGGTTAACATTTATGAGCATACCACAGCCTCATGTATCTAATTATGAAACACTTTACACTACAGTGACTTTTCATTGGGTTACACTAACATCCAAACCTTTGATACACTTGGGTAGATAAATGGTCATGGGTGTTATCAGTTCTGTGACCCTGCATGCTGGAATATTGATTTTCATTACATTATTATTTTTTTTATGGTCTATTATTATCTAATTATTATTTGACCAGTGCACTGTAGATTTCTACAGTAAATACGCAAATACTCTTTTGTCTTGAGAGCTAATGCTGTCTCCAAGTTGCATAAGAGGACGTGGGAGCAGCGACAGTTTCTCTGTGTGCCAGCCAGAGCCTCATTTGACCGTCCCTACCATTTTTTTGTATGTCACAATTAGAAATACGCCACACTCAAGACAATCTGCCTTTGATACTCTGAGTCTCACCAGTGTGCTTTGATATTCAAGAAATGTGTTTACTATTATAAAACCAGCGTAAACAAGCTGAGCACCATAAATTCTCAAATGAATAGTGTAAGAGTCCTGAACTATATTTGCATGGTTCAAGTTCTTTTCTCCTGGGAATATTTGATCAGAAATTTTGCTGATAGGGAATCAGATTGGGATTTACAATGCAAATGGTGTTTTTTTGTAATGTAAAACTGCTGTATTTACACAAAACTGATGAAAACGAGGAACAATATTAATAAAAAAAGATGCTCATTATTCATTATTCTTATGGATTACAGCTTCTTTAAAAATTAGAACCATTAACATTTAACTTGTGTGAAGTGATGCAACTATTCAACTGAGCCATTGCTGCCTACAGCTTATAATGTGCAAAATTATTTCTTCAAAATTCAACAGCATGCTGAAAGATGAAATAGCCACAAATGCTATTACATCTGCCACAGTCTATTTTTAAGAAATATACATTAAAGTGAAAGTCCCCTTTTAGTCAAATGAAATTCCATTATTGTTGAGGTCTAATCTGTACATATTGTGGTTTAGATGGGTTTAATTTTTAGACATTCCTTCATTGTTATTTATTTATTTTATTCTCTTTCTGTCTCTCTACGCCTCCACCTCTTCCCCAGCCTCCATTTCCAGAGAGCCACCAGGAGGAGGATAATTGATCAATCATGCTAATTGAAGAGTCTGGACAGCTAGCCCACCATAGCAGATGTGCCAATTTGCATTAATTAAGATAGAAATGAGTCTTAATCACTGCTCAGCCTTTGATTGACAACATAAACATCCCCTGTCTCAAATGCCTAGTTTTCATTCACAGTCCACAGCTCTTAAGGAATTCATTTCATAACCGATAATAAAATTGATTATTTTATTTTCTTGGTAAATTATTGCAAATGCTTGAAACATACCTACTCCAATTATAAAATCACCTTTATCCCTTAGAACTTCAATATTAAGGATAGCAAGATAAAGAACAAGGGAGATGATGACTGATGCAGATGCCAGGTGTGATAATTGTGCAAATGGCTTTTGTTAAAACCTGCATAGGTCAATGGCAAATGTCAGCTACACAATTAACAAAGGGAAGAAAAGTATGATTCAAATGAAGAGCTCTGAAGAAAAGTATACAGGGCCTGACATTCTGTAATGGTCAACATTTACATATCTTATTGAATGATTAATACAGTCCTATTCATAACAATATCCTATAATGATAATGAAATAAAACCTAATGGAAATGGTGTCTTAATGCTGGTTTCCTCTAAGTGAAGGGACTGGGTGAGAGAGGGATTGTTTATGTAAATCTTAAAATACAAAGGGAAATTATTTGTATTTCTCAAATCACATTAACAATGGCCAATGGCCTCCAGAGAGCGAGGACGATAAGCAGAATTTCCCTATGAATGCTGCGGAGTGTTTACCTCACAAATGGGTAAAAGAGATTCAAAAGAGCGGTGAAAAGTCAATTCTTTGCTTCCGCTGCAGTCCGGTTATTTACAGAGGCACGGCATTCGCATTTGACTCAAACTGCACTCTCAAATTGGGTTATTCACAACCCTCATTTTATAAGATTATTTTAAAGTGTTGACTTCATGTCTTTTCCGTGTACATGTAAACCGGCTTAATCCTAGCCCTTCTACATACCTTAATTGTATTGAATTGCTCAAAGAGAGGACAGATAGACGCCAAATGATGCCTGTGAAGTTACTATCTGATTTCAAGGTATCTTCTGGAGACAGTGATCTTTCTGTGCGCAGGATAATGCTGAGAGGTTACAGAGAAGCTTGAGCAAAATCTCATTACCTCCACTAGCATAGAGAGGAGGAAGAGTAAACATTATTAGATTAATCTAATGACTAACAGCAGCATTTTCATTTGTGGTACAAATAGAATTCAGTATGAAAACACAATAGAAACTACACTGTAAAAATGTACTTGCTAATGTGCCGTTTTGTTCAAAATAGCACTAACACATTAAATACCATTTTGTTTTCCAGATAAAAATGATGTTGATGGGAATGATATTGATTCAAAATATAGAGTGGATAGTAGGGTTGCAACGGTATATTGGTTTCAGCTATGAAAACTCACAATTATCATAACATGCACATTTGCATATTAGTGTTATTAAAAAATAGTTTCAAGCTCATGTCTGTCAGGACATAACAGAATGTGAAATTTTAATTATTTGTTCAACCCAAAAACCCTTCTGTTTTCATTCATTAAAGGGTCATTGTAACTGATAAAAATAACAATAATGATGATAATAATAGTGCATACCGTGTACTGTGATACCGTGAAAGTGTGATATTTTCGGAGACAGTTAATGTACCGTGAAAATCTAATACCCTTGCAACCCCAGTAGATCGAGTGTGTATATAAATACACACTCTTCTTTTGAGAAAGCCTGGTATGAAGTATGAGGAAACAGGACAGCAATGGAAAGATAGTAGTAAAAGTGAATGAATGAATAAACAGAAACAGAACAGAAAAATAAACAAAAAAATGTTCATAGGGGTGTTGTGTCACTTTTTAAATGAGAAATAGATATGATTGGGGACACAAAACACAACAGTTTGTGCAACAGTTCACCTGTCACCTGAGCTTCGCTAAGGTAAATTCAACCTGTACTTGTATGTATGTGCACACATACACACACACATGCACACACACACACATGCACACACACACACACACACGCTCCTAAAAGTAAAATCTGAGCCTACTGCTCTGCTTTGGACTGTGAGCCAAGTTTGAGACAAAGTCCATAGCCCTCCACTGGGTTATCAAACTGTGGCCCAGGCATGCATCCATCTGTGGAAAACATGGAGACTGTTCTCCCACACTGCACAGCCCACCCTTTATCTACAGATGGTACTACTGAGCAGGAATGTGACCTTTGATTTGGTTTCTCACACGGAATGAGAGCGTATGCTGCCCAATGAAAATTGGGAAAGGATTTGCTGGCCTCCCAAACCAAGCAAATGAGCACATGATTGTTTGCATGGCAAATACTGGTTTAATGCAATTTAAAAATTTAGATAAGTGTCCAGTGTAAGTGTCCTCATGTGAGGCCCATTTCACCAGATAAATGAGGGGGAGGGGTGGCATCCCATCCCATCATAACAAATGCATGGCCTCATCTGTGGAGTGTACTCTGAAGCTGTAAAGGAGAACAACGTCATCCTATATTGATGAAACAAAGTGCTCACTGACAGAACCAGTCGGCAATACACTGAAAAACCTACAAAACATACACACAGACAAATGCAAATGTGTTGTTATTTTTTCCCACAACTACAAAAGCTACGTGAGAATGCATGATAACATTTTCGATCTTGCTCATTCAAATTAAGGCTCAAATTCAGCAAAAGAAAAATTCTCCCTACATGACAGTCCTTTGGATGACTTGGCATCAGGATTTTGCCATAACCCTTGACCAGGTAAAACCACAGCCTCTGAGCTTTTTCTACTACCTCTACCATTTGCTCTTGCGCTGCTCTCTAGCCAAGTGAATAGTGGGGTTGTGTGGTAATGTGAAGTGGACTGGGTTGGTTACTTCTGCTCTGCTTCTTCACTTCTGAACCCTGACCACATAGCCAGCAGGCCGAGGGGGATTTGCGCATATCTGCACAGATGCTGGCCGAGTGAGCAGGGACAACACTACATTGTTCTCGCCTTTCGTGCAGCAGGGCAGTCTCCTTGAGAGTAGCCAGAGGGGCTAAGTGGGAAATGAACAGATCACTACCAGTTTGTCCTCCAATTTGTTTGGCAATGGACCACTGGTGCTCCTCGTGCAGACATTATGTACCATGCAAATGCCAATTACACCATATTTGATCACAAACACACCAGCAGAAAATAGATATACAGGGTACTATTGGCTATAAGGGAATGATCCAGCTGATAAGCAGTAAATAGCCCATAATGATTATGACTAAGGGAAAATGTACTTGCAGCTTAGTCTTGGTTAAAATAAGAGGGCTTCCCAAGTCACGACAAAAACAAATTTGTGGTCGCTGTTACATAAGTAAGGAATGTATCCATGTATTTTTTATGCAGGTGAGCCCCTGCTCTGCTCTGAGGGCCCCTGATGGAGGACTGACTGCATGGGTCTACTGGATGCCAGAGCACTCTTTTGCAGCTCTGCCAAGCAGGTAATTCACAAGCAGCAGCAGCATGAATAAAAGATAACGGGCCACAGCTGACTCCTTTATGCTGCATGTAATTTTACTCATTCCTCCAAGTGAAAGACTTTCCAAAGATTATTGAAATTTTTCAATCTCACCCATCTGAAGCCATTAATGTCTCTTTATTAGGCAGTAGTAATAACAGGGTATGTTTCAGTGGACAGGTGCTTGTAAAAACACTACAGTAGTATGACGCAGCAGTGCAGAAATCTGGGAACAGTCTGCATTGTCTAATAAAAACATCTCAGACTAAACATGAGCTTACATTAAATACCGGCCATAAAAACTAATAAGAAACTTTTATTAGTGGTATCACGAATTTCTCGTTGAAGCATAAATATGTTTGCTTTTCATTTAGTCAGAATGAAGAATCGGGCTTCTGAAAGCAGATCCTGAATAAGCTGAGAAACCACAATTGCGTCACTGAAAGACATTTGGATTAGGATGTATCACCAATCATCCCCCATTTACTTTTCATTGATGCTTTTGGCTGACAATTTTGCAGGCTGGCATGAAAAGTGGATTATGTGACTATCTTCCGATAGTGTTTGGGCATACAGGGAGACATTAGCTGCCAGTGAGACCAAGTGCTTATAGAGTTTTTGTAACATGTGAAAGGAATATTTCAAGTATGTTCACTGCAAACCATTAGAGTAACAGCCAAGCTAACTGTCTGTCATGAGCAGTTGTGCAGAGAGGCTGTGGAGGACTAAGCCATGCAGGTACAATATCTATGGGAAACAGGGCAGGCCTGGTGATCAGCAGCTACTGTGTGCAGGCCTGTGCAGAGATAGGTTTTCCATGTCAGTTGATTGGTCCAAGGGCAGCTGAACTTATCAGGCAATGCAGACCTCCTGTGCACTATCTGAATGGTGACTAGAGGGAAACTGTTACTTGTTCTTCACTTTGATATGTCTAAAACATTACCCATGTAGCACATAACAAAGGTTTATGGCTATTGGGGAAATTTTCTCACTGCTGGTCTAAAGCTAATATGAAAAATAAAGTATTTCGATGATTAAGCCTTAACAATACCCTGAGATTATGCTTGTATAAATATTAAAAAATTAAAAAGAAATACTTTATCATAGCAAGGAGAAAGGGATGGTGTAAAAAAATTAAGTTTTTTTTTTCACCCTGATAAAGTAAGAAAGCGACACTCACTCACCTCTACAATGTCAGAGTTGGTTCTGCTCTCATGGGGCTCGTTGTACTCTGTATATTTCAGTAACACTTTGTCCATGTCTGTGCTGGCGTACTGGAACAGTTTGTTAGAGCTGTTGAAAATGATGAGGGCTATCTCACAGTCACATAGTACGCTCAGCTCATAGGCCTTTTTCATCAGCCCAAACTTCCTCTTTGTGAAGGTAACCTGAGGAACACACAGAAGGAAGAGAAAAAAAATAAGCTGACAAAGATGGAACTTAATATTTGCATTTGTATGTGTAGGGAAAAGCAGCTAAGTTTTTTACTTTTCTTTTTTTTTTTAACTCCACCTACATTGTGCGTCTGTAATGGTAAAAAATGCCAAACACACACAAAAATATCTGGAATAATGAATAACCTATCCTTAATCTACATATGGTACTATTGTGTATTATTAAAAACATTTAGTTAAGTTAGCAAGTTATGCAACTAATTTAATGTGTATTGTTCTATCACTACACACAACAGAACAATTTTACTGTAACCAAAATGACAGATAACCATATGAGTTCTCCTTTAGGATTCCTTTAGGAATTGTTATTGCAATAACATAGTGCACGTCTAAAATGTCCAGTTATCAGGCCAGAGGTCAGGGTTAGAGGCACAAGTCAGCGAGCTGAGTCAGAGCTTTAGCAACAACAGGGGTCCATACATTACTGTAGCCCCTGACTCCATATACGGAAAGCTATCTCTGTAGTGCAGCATAAGCCTTGTAACGTGAGCCCTCAGATGGGACTTCAGGTCATACATCACTCCAGTGGTAACCCAACCCTCTCTGCAAAGTGACTTTATGTCCTGTACCTCTGCAGCTCTGTCTCTGTGGTCGCTTCAGTCCTATACACATGTCATTAAGTTACACTGCTTCTATAGAGCTTGTTACTCTCCTTTCTCATGCTAAAAACATATTTCAGAAGTGGGGAAAATTGTAATGTAGACATTCCTTCCTTGGTTTCATAGTAGCTATATATTTTCAGGAAATTCATTTAGAGAATGTGAAATCTCTGTAGTCAACTGTATAGACTTAATTTTTTTTTTCTTACTGAGAGCATGGCTCTTGTTAAACGTGCAGTATACAGTGTGACTTGTGAATGTGCTAGTAAAACCTGTGCTTGGAGCCATGGAGATGTGTCTGTATTCTTCATCAGTTTCACTGACCTACTAAGAGAGGAGTTGAGCAGATGAGCTGGCTTTGTTCAACTTTAATTGGTCACAGCTTGCAGCTATACCCTCATTTAAACTGGCATAATGCAGTATAATCCTATGTGCTGTGTAGTATCTATGTAACCACTCAGGCAGTGGGGTCACTCCAACTGTGAAAAATGAATTTCAAATCTTTCACACTACAGGTAATTACACAGAGCTATTATTCCTGCTCTAGACACACAGGAGCCCTTCCTTGTGTCATATTCTATTCGATGCACCGTTGGTTGAGCTCATATGACAAACCAAATACTAAAATAACATTTCTTGGAATGACATGGTTTAAGTACAGGAGCAGCTAAATCTAATAGCATGTTGCCTTGCAAATCTCTGACACATAGAGCCTTGGAGTACATACGGCTGAACGGGAAAAGCACTTGTGTGGTTTTGCGCGTGTCATTCTGATCATGCTCTGAAGGTGCATTGCTGCACGGGGATAGACAAGGGTATACGCTATGACCAATCCCTAGACCGTCGAGGACTTGTTTCTGCTCAGTTCTCATTAGAGCACAGTCCTCCCTGGTTCACCTGCAGGTCTAACCAGCTGATACTAGCTGCCTCTGACTAAACACTGGGGCTGCCTGCTTGCTCACTTGTTTGCCGGCTTGCATATTTGTTTGTTTGCTTAACCATCTGGAAAGCAGAGAGTGTCATGTGGGGAAATGATTAACAAATTGTATGCTCTTTAGCAGATGAATGTGGCTGTTAAGCCATGGAGATGTCACCTTTCAGCAGGAAGCCCAGGATGAGGCGCTGAGCGAGGACTTTGTTCCACCTGGATGCATGGCAGAGTGCTGAGTGCGGGGCTGCTGACCCAGGCACCGGTTCATTTCACCCTCAGTGGCAGCACTGAGACTTGGTCCTTGCCCCAGCCCCAAACACACTACCTCTACAAAGCCAGCTGCTGCTCGCACTGCCATTAAAGGTGAAAACCACAAAAACTCTTCTGTGTTTATAAAATTATCTCCAATGGGAAGAGAAGACGGCTATTTTGTACAAAAGCCATCTGATTGTCTTAAGGTATCTATCTATCTAGGAAGTGCAGCTTTGTTTGGTGGGGCATGACACATCATAGTTGAGAGTACGCAGATGTGTGGACATGAGGGTTTTAACTTCCCTCCACCCCCATGTTCTCTGGGGTGACTGGTGAGACAGTGGAAAACCACAGACATCCTTGAGGTCAAGTGGGAGGTTCATTGGCAGAGTTTTTTTTTTTTTAAGATACACCAAGTCAAAGAGGCCCACAAAGGCACTCAGTGTAGGTTGATCTTACAGTAAAACTTGTGAGAACACATTTAAACCTCCAATAAACTGGAGTGATTCCAACTTTCTCAGCCTTTGATAAGGTCATTATAACAACCCACACAATACCGGCCAGATCAGAGAGACCACACTAGCATTTCATTTAGTCTGTGCCAGCCTGAAAACCATGACCTTTTCAGATGTTCTTATGATGTGGAGCTGAGGTGCTAATTTTGCTCTCACAAAGACTTTCTCCATATCCAACTTTTTCCCTAGTGCCCTACCACCATCACCTCTTCTTATCGAGCTTGGTAATTCAGTTTTTTACACTTTTTTTGCACTTTGGGGGAAGGTTCTATATATTTGTAACCCAACTAGGCATTGTGTCGATAGTAATATCACAACTGCGTTATGCAAAATTCTTACGTAAAAACACACTTGTCTCGTCAGCTTGAATCACAACATGGCTGCAAGAGCAAAGAGCATCTGGTCCCCCGCAAATGAGATGGTGAAGATTTGCCTTATTTGCCCAAATGAAACTCAGATCTTGTCACTGATAGGATAATCTTCCAAATACACAGGAAATGACAAATCAAAATTTATGGCCAAATTTCAGAATTTGCCCTTTAACCGCAGCACTCCCTCGGCTGCACTCACCAGTTCCAGATGCCTCACTTGTCCCTTTGATACAAACTCATATGATATAAATATGAGCATGCTGAGAGCAGTTAACTGACATCTAGTTATGTCTGGCAATTGAAGTCCTGAAAATACAAACGGTTACGGTCCTGTTGCCATTTGTTGCCACCGATATGCAAAGGCTGCATTGTGCAGCGTTGGAAAAAAAAATTGAAATCTACAAAAGGGTGTCCTGTGTGTGTCTGTAACCTATTCTTTTGTTCTTTATTCTTGTTTTTCATCCTCTAATACAAAGATATTGCCATAGAAAGTTGTATAGTACTTAGTAACATGTACTCTAACAAGCCAGCGCACACACATACACACGCAGAGCGGATGTGTCAATCAAAGGGTCTATCAATGTCTGTCCTCGGGCAGAGGTGCCAAGATGACAAACAAGACATCTGGGACTGAGACTGAGGCTGAGGCGAGGGCATGGCAGGAGATGCCTGAGTCACAAACACCTTCAGAGGGGTGAGGAGCTGGCGGCCTTGTGAGAGCCTCATGTCACCTCTGACGGCCCCGATGGCAGACATGAGAGCGGGCTTGAGAGACAGAGAGGCCTGGCACCAGCTGGCAGAGTGACCTGGGCCCTGTGGCTGCTGCCCTGGCTATGCGGTGGCAGAGTGCTGGGGCCTGGGAGACAGGCCAGGGCCACCCCTACTGTCTGCCTGGATCAGCTCTCCCTGGGAGAGAGGACAGCCCCAGGATCCCGATGTGGACAACTGAGGGCACAGAGGCTTCATCCACTGGGTGGGACTGACCTTGAAACCTACAGTAGCCATGACTGATGCTGTCATCTACAGGGGGTGACAAGCTAGTTAACAAAATATAACTAGGTTTCCTTAAAATAGCTCTAATCAATAATAAGAATGATGCAATATGAAGGCAACACTTCTCATTGCCACCTCTTGCATTTGTTTAATTTAATCATAACAGTGATTGGTAGGGGTGTGAATATTTGGCTTAACAAAGACTCAGTTTGATTCACAATTCACAAGCTGGCAATTTGATTTAAGAATCATTTTTCTTTTTTAATGATCCAATTTGATTTGACTTAGAAAACCATGAATCTATTTGGGAATTTTTACACCTTTATATCCCTTTTCTTCTAAAATGTGGCATAAATTAAACAATATCATTTTTTAAACAAAATTTATTCTAAAAAATGCTACTGCCAAAAAATTGTATAATTGTAAAAAGTGAATAAATCAATTCAAAGTATTTCATTTAAATTCAGGTCGAAGTTAGGCCAGTTCACTCTATTTATTTAGCAAATTGTTGCAGTGGAATTGACAAAACTTTTAATCAATGCATTGATATAATGAATTAAGCATGATACCCCCACAGACTGGGACAAGAGACAGCATGATGTGTCAATAAAATAACCCCCTAGAGTGTTTATAAGTCTGAATGATCTGATAATATATTTTATCAAATATTAAGGGTAATCCACAAGATGTGGCCTCTCTGTCAGACTCCACAGCCCAAATTTAATTCTCCCTGCTTCATGTTATGCAACTTCAGTTTAGTTCAGGTAAATTCCATATATTTTTTAATGACAGTATATGCACTGGCTGTCACATTTAGCACTTTCCCTCTGTTCTGTGCATTCTGTATCAACAAGCCTTTTACCTGTCAAAAAATAATGATGACCTTTCAGAACCATAGGAATGGGTGAGGGCTGGGAAATGGGAGATATATGCCGTGTTGCTCCCTAGAGAGAAAGAGAGAGAGAGGGAGCTGCTCTGTGCCTACGGGCATTTGACGTGCCGGAGCAAAATCCAAAATGAGCCACAGCAAGGGCAGGCAACCCTCCACCCAGCAGCAAAATCATCAAACTTTTAATGACTTGGGCAATTACCCCCAGTGAGCCTGCTTAATGGCATCCAAAGGACGTCACTAGACACTGCTCACTAGGCTACAGCAGCCAGCCTCTTCCCCTATGCCATGTTACAAGGCTAATGTGTACCCTTCCTTCCTCATCATCACCCCCCCTCTTTTTTCACTAGGTGAAAGACCCTGTACATGCTCATCGAGAGCAATGCCAAAGGCTCTGCTATTGTTATTTTGTACTGTCCATGAGTCCCAAACCTGTCACAACACAATCAAGGCACAGCAGCTCTCCTCTCCTCTGGAAGGCCAAGTTTCATCGGGCCATCTGAGTCTACTGCCATAATAAAGACCAATTCTTCTTCAGGGGGGAATTAAGGTATCTCGCTCCTCCATCTAAATCATCTGCCAGATTCTGTCTAATGAGACAGGCGATGTGTGTGTATGTGTGTGTGTGAGAAAGAGAGAGAAAGAGAGAAGGAGAGAGAGAGAGAGAGAGAATGAGAAAAATATGTGAGAGAGAGTGTGTGTGTGTGTACATGTGTGCGTGTCTGCGTGATCAAAAAGGGTGATAATTGTCGGCTGTGAATAAATCAAGCCTTGCAGTGGGTGGGCTGAGAAGTGGGTGGGTCCACCGGAGTGTTTCTGTTGTCTGGTTGTTATCTCGCATTCAGATCTAACACAGGTTTGCAATCAGTATGTTCGCCTGGCTGATGACTCTGCCTCCGCGCACCAGGACCACTTAAGCGTTGGCTCAGGAATTGGCTCTTTAACGTCCTACAGTATGCATGACAGGACCTCGGCTGTCATGAGGGCTCATGCCGTACACCTCTGTTAAGGCCACACAGAAACAGAAACACACAGCTTTAGTGTGAGCTTCAAACGGCACAATAGGGTCTTACGCGTGCTGCTCCCAACAGCTGTACAACGTCGTAGCATATCGTATTTGTCCTTTTTTTTTGTACAATAAAACACTTCATGACTCTGAATTATGAAAACGTGTTTTCATTATCGAATTACAGCACACCGGGCGAGCGACTTGAAATGAGACATCCGACGATAAACTAAATGAGGAAAAAAATAGGAGCCAAGTTCACCGCCTGTCCCAACTCTGCACTCACAGTTTCTGATGCTAATCAATTTGTTTTGATAGATTGTGCAATTACAGACCTTCTCAGCCAGTGTCACGCCATATTATAAATCCTGAAAGGTTAACAGCCCTTCTAAAGCACTTGCAGTGATAATGCAGGGAGCCCCCATTGTCCCCACGAAACATCCCGTATTGCAATATTATTTAATTAGCCCACTTAGGGCCTTCTTTCATTTTAATGCTATGAATACGGATAGCTAGCAGCAGAGCCGGGTAGATAAAGATTCAAATTGTCTCTCTACAATGGGGACCATATGCTAATGGCTATTCCCTCTTGGCTAGGAGCGCACCCCAGGGAGATGGCACTGTGTGCTTCATGGCCCATGGAAAAAAGATACACACACATACATCACATTATACCAAAGCTTTATTTTAGCACAGTGGCCTATTGTCATAGCAGATTCTCTGCTGAGCCAGCTAAACCTAACTAAACACAAGCTGTAAAGCCTGTGCTCCACTGATAAACTTTCTCACAAATGATACAGGGAGACATTTCAAATCAGATGCAAACACTAGACTTTGAGAGACACGTTAATAATACGGGATGTCTCTCTCTACAGCTTCACTTTTCTGTGAAACAATAGGGGAACATTTCTTCCTCCACTTCCTTCGTGCATATTATACAGCATGGATCATTTCAAAGGTTTGCCTGCTCACCTAACAATCAGTGACAACCTCATTTCATGTAATTTCCCTTCTTTCCTTCTTTCCTCCTTTTGACGTCACAGGTCATTGCATGAAGTGTAGATATCAGTGCCAGGAGCAATGCCACCGCTGCCCTCCTGTTTGGATCCCACCCAGAGCCAGGTGTTACACTGATAATTGGCCCATCGTGCGGATTTTTGTTTCTCACTTGGCTGAACTGCTAGCCTCACAGTAACAGTCAGAGACACAGCCAGAGTAGCGATCCACTAATACCACGAGCTATCATGTTATCACCCTCAGGAGAGGAAGCACAACCTCCATTAGCTTTCTGTGTGCACAGCAAAAAAAAGTTGTTCCACCTGTGAGGGAGTGCAAATGATATTTTGAGGGAGTGTGAACAAGACGCGTCCTATTCAGCGAGGCAAAAGGAGCCCGTCTTCATTACTGGGCATAATTCATCAAAAGGCACATATACTGTTTCTCAACTTAGCTCTCAAATCAAAGGGTGTATACCGTAGCTAAAAAAGAAACAAAATAGACATACTTTTCTTACTATAGATATCCAAGCCCGTTATTCTTGTTCCAAACAGAGCCAGGCTGTTTTGTACAGTGTTTTGCTGTTTAGGAGTTTATATTTAACAGGAGCAGACAGAGTGAATTCCAGCCCTCTCCCTCTCTGCGGCTAGCCAGGACCAGTGAGGCTGAGGCAGAGAAGGGTGCTGTGTGTCCCGCTGACCCACCCTGCAAATGAGAGGGTGCTGTGGTGCAGTGGCTGCTCCTAATTACTACCAAGCGACTGCAAACACATAGGGCTGCAGCGAGGGGCCCAGCCATACTGCCAGGCCAGGGGACAAGCCCTGCAGTGTGGAGAGGCCACAGGCGGCCCGCTTTGCTCCTCTCTAGCCTCAGTTCACTCCCACGCCATGAGGCCCCCACTGCAGCCCAGCGCTCCTGCTGCCTCATCAACTTCGCTGGCTGAAATTGCAGGGTGGCAAGGGAATCATGTCTGTAAATACGGCTACACTGACAAAGAAATGTCATGGTCCCTGTTCAGCTGGCTGGGACTTTGGGGAGGGAGGTTTGTCTGTTTAGATCCATGCACACCATGACAGCTGCTGAACTCTGGTCCATGACAGGAAGGAGGGGGGGAGGAAAAATGTAACCTTCAGACAGGTACAGTGCAAATGTTTTCCCAAATGGAAGCAAAATATAGATAGCATCTTTTGAACTAAATAAATTTGAGCTTATGGGTCCAGGTTATATTTTGTTTGAGTCATATTTGAATGTACACAAAAATAAATGCTGAAAAAAACAAACAAAAAAATCAACAAAACCTGACTACTGACCTTATTTGTAGTCCAACACGCTAACATGATTGCTTACTTTTCCAGTTTTTATGTATTTTCTAAAACGGTTAATATCCATAAAAATCAATTTCTATATGGAATATAAACCTGCTTATATAAACCTCACTAAGCCTGCTTATCCAGTCCTATATTCTTATTATCCAGATCCCTTTTTGTCTTTTTTCTGGCTTTGTCTTCTAAAGCATGTCAAATAATATTTATGCATTACAAATAATCCAAAATCCACTCATATGGGAGAGAAAAAAAAACATTAAGGCCAATCTTCTTTAGCCTTATTTAGACCAAAAGGAGAATCTCCATTTCCTGGCGTGTGTCTGGAGGTGTTTGTGTGTGAGATAAACTTTGACAACACTGACCTGCCTGTTCCTCTCATCCATGATCCTGGTGATCTGTATCTTCTTCCGCCCCATGGCCGCTTCCTGTCCGGTCTCTCTGACACCTCGACAATATCAGAAAAACAAAAAGCTTTCTTCCTTCACTCTCCTAGCACATTGTACAACACTCTCTCTCTTCTCTTGTTGGCTCTCTCGCTTCTTCGTTCTTCGCTAGACCACACCACAATCTGCAAAGAAGACAAGGAAAGAGAGAGAGAGAGAGAGAGAGAGAGAGAGAGAGAGGGAGTTAGAGTTAACATGACACTCACTGGTGTCTCCTTAGGCACATCAAAGTATTGAAAGGCTCTGTGTTCTGTTCCCAAGCACATTCTGAAAGTATGAGACCCACATGATGTGTCCTTATCTCTCCTGCTTCACTTGCACAGCTGGAGTCAACGGGAGAGCATTTCAGACTTACAGAACAGCAGCTTATATAAGACCCACTGAGTACAACTTACACACTTTTATTGTCCAGTACATAATTTCAAGAAAAAGGCTCTATACATTTTTCAAAATGATATAAAAAATGAAAAAATCTATTCGGCAATTATGAACTGGTTAACTACTTAGGGGCAATTTTATGCATTTGTTAATGCAGCTGAATTAATTTGATCTCTTATATCTGATTGGAGAGAGCTGTGCGAAGTTCACCTGAAATGAGATAAAGTTGGTTTCCTTTCTACTGCCTGCAGAGACAGAGCGGCAACGTTTCATAGCTCTTCCTGAACCGACCCACCCTGATGCCAGCTCTTAAGATGATTAAGAGAGCACCCAGTCCGGGGTTGACAGTGGTTGAAATCCCCTGGGCTGGAGGAGAAGGAGGGGTATATTCCCACGTGAGCCTGTAACCTGGCCACTAGCTCAGGCCAAGCTGATTCCCGGGGGGACGCCTAACACTGGCCTGTCTCTGCTTCTTTGCACGAAGAGATATAGCCCCCTCCCTGGAGGAGCATCCATCACTTACACCCAGACACACAGCAAATAGAAAACGTCTAAACAACTACATTTCCCCTATGAGTACAAATGGAGAAAGGTTAACAACTCAGTAGTCACTACAGGCTGTTAGATGCAGTCAGCAGTTGTGAGCTGAGGAAGCCAAGGGCCGAATTGGCAGTGAAAATGAAAATGACCGGTTGCAGTGGCACACAGTCATTATGGGTTACAGATGGACTGGCATTATGGTGTCTGGCTGTCTGAGTTGGGGCTCCACTGTAGGCAAACTTGACTGAGATCACCTAGCTTACTACCCACGCATGGCTGTCTAGGCCAGGAAAGAAACCGCCTGAACCCCCACAAAGAATTTCTCTAAACCACATCACAACAGGCCCGGGAGAATGACAGCATTCTTGTTCATTCACCATTTCCAAATATGCACATTGATACAGTGTGTACATGTGTGTGTGTGTGGAGGGGGGTGCATATGTGTAAGCCAACAGTCATTAGAGAAGTGCGTGTCCTATCGACAATACTCAAAACTGTTACAGATTTACTCATTTTACAACTGCAGAGTAAAACTGCCTATCTGAGAGAATCCAGAAATTAACATACACAGGCACACACACACTCATGCATACGTATGCATGCACATAAGACACACACACACACTCTCTCTCTCTCTTTATGCAGAGAAGCTGTCACAGCAGGACAGTTCACGTCTAGAGGCATAATAGACTGTGTCATGACATTTCTCTTACACAAATATGGAGTGACAAGCTGAGACGGCTCTCAGACTGCAGGTGTGCTGCATTCAGCGCTCTCAACCTGCTGGCCACATTGAAGAAAAGTTAATCAATATCTATAATATCTTACTGATAATCATTTTGAGGATTTGAAAAATTTGTCTAATTGTCGACGCAGGATTACTGTAATATTTTGGGTGTTTATCACATCGTGTCATAGGGATAAAATGCATACATTAAACATCGAGACATGGCAGAGTGGTCATTTTAAACTCATTATCTACAGTAACTGCACTGTCCTGCACATCATGTGTAGGTTATACAACTGCACCTATTCACACTACTACCCACACAGACGTTTCAGAAAATGGTCAGATTACGAATAAGGACAAGGTCTGTACTAAAATCGTCGTGTGTGGGAAACTGGAATTTCTACCAGGTACAGGTTTGATGTGCGATGCTTGGAACTTCTCCAGTGTGTGTGTGTGCGCATGTGAGAGAAAGGGAGAGGAGCAAGTGAGACAGAGAGCAAGCTGAAATGAAATCTCCATCCTGACAAGTCGTTGAGTCTCATATTCAGTGTTAAAATCTTGTTTTTCTTATTAAAAAAAAAGGGAAAAAATCTGCCAGTGGGATGAGATAATCCCACCTGATTCCAACGCTAATGAACTCGTTTCCAGAATTTTCTTTAAGTGTCAAGTGTCATTTTCTTGACATCAATGGGCTGATTTGCCTTATTCTGCCCTGTTTAAACATATTTATACTTCTTCCTAGAAAATTCCTGAAATAAGTGAAACTGTGTTAGAAACAAGTGAGACTGTCTCATCCCACTGGCAGATTTTTTTTCACTTATTTTAAGAAATTTCAACACTGAATATTGAAACTAAGTGACTTGTTAACTTGAAGTTTTTTGCCGTGTATGAGGCCATCTTGATGAAGGTGTACAGACACGTGCAACAGGAATCCTACTGCACTAGTCCAGCTTCACTAATGTGCAAGCCATCACCAATGGGTCTTATCGCAACGTTATGTCAATAAAGAGAGACCAAATAATAGTTCAACCCATTAACCTTGTTTGTATGTACAAAGCAGCGCGCTGTATAACAGTGTCTCATCACGTACTCTTTAGAAAGACCTTGATATGCTACACCTGGTCCGCTTTGATATAAACCAGTCCAGCACTTCTGAAATGTGCTTACCAAACGTTTGTACTACAGAGATCAATGCACAGAGAATATGTCTCCATAGGAACGACCACATCAGCTTGACATAAAAATCAATAAGACATGCCCAACAGAATGGGTAAGTAAACCCCAGCCTTACTCAGGACCAACCATAAACATATGTATAATGTTCAGATACATTCTTATGAGAAATGAAGCATTACGCATGTTTTTGAGCAGAGTCACATTGTTCCTCCCCGGCTCCCTGCCGCGGTGTGAGACTGATCCAACGAGAGGAGGCCCTGTCTCTCTCCTCCTCCCTGAAGACAGATCTTTGAGAGACGGCGTGGCTTGGTGACAGGGCTGGCCCTTTCACACTCACCGAAACATTTTCAATTCCCACCATAATTACTGAAACCAGCACACCCTCCTGTCTTTTGCTAGTAAGCTCGTGTGAACTCAACACAAAGTCACAATACTGAAGCTTTACTACTTCTAATAATATCCTAGATTCTCAGCTGTTGTCCAATATAAAATGATGTCTGTTACAGTTTTACTTATAAAAATAAAGTCAGTTATATAATAATTAATATCCTTACACCAATCGAAATCTGAACTTTCTATGCCTGAAATCCCTTAAATTCTACAAATCAACTGTCCCAGTAAAGTAAGATGCATCGAAAGCCATTAGAAAATCAGGCCTAACTGACTTGCCTAACTAAAGAGATGATCACTATGTGTTGCATGCATGCCCCCATGTCTTTGACGTTGATGGACAGCAGCCAAAGTCCTGAGCATAGCCATGACAGCTGAGCTTCCTGTGCAAGGCGGCCTTAGCCTCAGTATCCTACCACAGGCCGTGGGCAGACAAGACTCAAACTTCCTGCCTCTCCACTTCCTGTTATTCAGGGCCCTTCTGCATGCCCTCTGCGGGGGAGTCAGAGGGGTCAGAGCGAGGGAGAAGGGGGAAGAAAGGGAGGGACCGCCTTGGGGACACCCTTAACCCTCTGATCCTTCCCCTTATTACCTTCCTGACTGTAAGTCTGAGACTAAACAACAACAGAATCTCATCTCCTCTGGCTTCACTCTGTGTGCTTATTATGTTTACTGGAAGGATCATTACACAGGCTGGACGACGTGCACATGCTGCACTCAGCCACTCACTTTACAATTAGTAGGCAGAGGCCTTTCCTTGTTATGGCCAGAGCTGATAATGACTTCAAACACTCCCTCGGTTACATAAGGATGAATCACGGCTCTTGCTCAAGTAAATACACATTAAACAACATGATTATGAAGTGAAAAATCCTGACAAGATAGCATAGCATTGATGTCGGGGTTCTCCTAGATAATCCACGATAACGGCATTCGGAATTGTGCCGGGCTGAAAGTGTCAACATATGGCTCTGTGATGATCAGCTCCTGGCAAGCCGAGGACACGGAGCAGAGTCGCCTAAAACCTCGGTTATACTGATCTGTTTCAGTGGAGGCTTGACATCAGTGCAATAGGAAATGAACATCCACCTCTTTGTTCTTCCTTTCATCAGGCGGTGCTGTACCTGTAAATGAGGCTGTTGGCCTGGGGGGAGTGGAGGCAAGCCAGCCCTCTCACGCTCTCCCTGTTCCCTTTGTGAGAGCCTGCTTATCTCCCTCTCCAGCAGTGAAAGGCAGGATTGTGGCCCCGGCAGCATCACTAGTGTTAATGTCTCCTGATGCTAATCTGACACACGGCTGATCCCTCAACAACCACTTTCTCCATTCCTCTTTTCACCCTTCCCCCTTTCTTTTCTTTTTCTTTCTTTCTCTCTGTCTTTCTTTCTTTTTTCATTTATCTCAATGCACGCTATACATTCCTTCACCTCAGTTTCCAAGGCAACTAATGAGATATAATTAATAAGATCTATCACAGGAGCATGTGGAAAAAAAAAAAAAAAAGTGAGAAAGAGGCTTTGAGATCATAGAGAAACATAGAGCGAGGTGGGGCATTTTGCAAAACGTGGACCTTCTGCAGCACATCCTCTTCCTCTGTAAAGCATTGTTTCAGGTGACATTATCTTACCAGGCAATGATCGAAACATTTAAAGGCGAGGCTAAAATGATTCTGACATGAAAAGAAAACATGAAAAGCCAACACATAATAAGCCCCGCAAGCCCAAAACTGACAAAGTCCGGTTCTATAATTGAAATTGGTAAATTTTAAATAGATTGCTTGTAAATTTAGAGCCATGTAAGAATGTTGTCGGGGACCATCCTGTCCTATTTCATTAAGTAATATGTTTTCCCCCACATATTAAATCAGACTGAACCTAACTCAATCAAATAAGATATAAAAATGCATTGTTCAAGAGGAGACTGTGACCTGCACAGTGGGGACAGTCACAAAGCCAGCAGTGAGAGCCTGTACTGAAATGGCAGCCAAGCAGGCAGTGAGTGGTTAATCTGCCCTGATGACTGCTAGCTCAGTCCAACTCTCCAATGACCCAGCTGTAATCCCACATTGGATCAATGCAAGTTCAAACAATCCTCCATGCTGCTAGCACCTTGCCTGGGCTGGGGGATGGTGCTGTAGACAGGGACCAGGAGACAGAAAGCTACTTATCACCTCCAAAATGACATCAAAAGGAAGGAAAACCCCACCGGATGAACCTGTTCATGTATCTCACTGAGAAAATGTTTCACTTTAGGGCCGCATTATGCTATGGACTGAATGGGAAATGATGTTGCTCCTCAGACAAACACTGGACATGTATCCTACCTACAACACAGGAATGATGATGGGTGGATATAGCAACCAATAACCAAAGGGACATCAGATGCTGACAGCATTACCAGACAGACATCCTCCATCTCACTCTCTCGGTACTGTCAGGGGATGAGAGGACTATACAAGGTGACTTTGACTAAGTGCCTTGGGGTTCTATGAGAAAACGCCATTGACATTACATTAATTTCATGTCTCTTTTTTAACTGACTTAGCGCCACAGAGTCCTGGATACCGGGAAAAAATGAAACATCGCTTTGGCTTCGAGGCACAGAGAGATGAATTTAAGGCCAGGAACACAACAGTGGCAAGTGCGTGACATGATCAACTACCAACTTTTTTTTTTTTTTTTTTTTTTTTTTTTTTTTTTTTTTTTTCATTTTTTTTTTTTCCCTTTTTTTAAATTTTTTTTTTTTTTTTTTTTTTTTTTTTTTGACATTGTGGCT